>OZ010632.1:4952574-5001944 GCA_963932165.1 Pimpla rufipes
CCCTCCCTCCCTCCCTCCCTCCCTCCCTCCCTCCCTCCCTCCCTCCCTCCCTCCCTCCCTCCCTCCCTCCCTCCCTCCCTCCCTCCCTCCCTCCCTCCCTCCCTCCCTCCCTCCCTCCCTCCCTCCCTCTCTCTCTCTCTCTCTCTCTCTCTCTCTCTCTCTCTCTCTCTCTCTCTCTCTCTCTCTCTCTCTCTCTCTCTCTCTCTCTCTCTCTCTCTCTCTCTCGCGCTGGACGCGTGACAGATGAGCTGTCCAAACTAATATAAACTACGAGAGCAGAGAGAGTAATTATTAAAGAGAGGGGGGCAAATGTAAAGACGAAAAAAAGTTGTTTCAAAAAAGTAATAAAAATGTGATATGTTTAGTGATATGAGTGACAAATTTATAAGAAAACAATTGACAGTGGAGACAGCAACAGGTGTGATGAAATGGTTGTACAACGAATAGTGAAATAACAGTTCCTATAATTAGTGGCTGATGAAATGCAAAAAAATGAAAACAGACATTCTTAAGTGAGCCTGCATTATTATAGTAAATATGGACAATTGAAATAGTGCCAGAAAAAGACCTAAAGACGTTAAAAATACGAGTAAGTAGTGAGGTTATAAATCGCCGAACGTGTGAAGTCACATTTCGATCTAACATGCGATTGGAACGTCTGCGATAATGATACGAGCAGTACCACAATTGCGCGTAACACAAGCGAACAGGTGAAGTCGCCGTAGAGGCGCGTCGTGTATATAACAAGTGGAACGTCTGAGACAGTTACATAGCGGTGCGCCTATTCCATATCCGAACAGGTGAAGTCTCACGGTAAGGAGTGGAGAGTCTGCGATAACCATACGTAGTAAGTCACTGCAGAGGCGCGTCGCCTATACGAGGAGTGGAGTGTCTGGAAAAACTACTCAAAACAGCTGATAGCCTATTACTACTGCGTCGATATCTTAAATATAGCGTATACAGGCCGAAATAAAACAGGACAAGGATATATATCATAAGCATGCAACAATAATGACGATATAAACAAACAACAAACATATAATTGGAAAAAATAGGAATAAATAAATAAATAAATATATAAATCAATAAATAACTTAAATAATAATAAAACAATAAAAATTAATAATTATAATAAAAAACATTGTGAAATAAATGATCTGCTGTAAGTGCAAATGAGTTCAGTAGTCTGTCCGAAATGCAAGGGCAACATTGGCGAAACAATATACGAGTGTAAACTGTGTATGAAAGGATTTCACAACAGTTGCGCAAGTGTTCACAGGATATATAATAGTCAAAATAAGCTTGTGAAGTGTACGGGAATTATCGAGGGAAAAGTAAATAACAAGTGGGTGCGGAGCCCGGCAGTGCAAAACCTGGCAACGCAGAGCCCGATAGTGCAGGGCCTGGCAGGGAGCCCAGCAACGGAAAATAGCCCGACCACAATAAAATTGGCTAGAAGTGAGAATAAAGAGAGGACAAACAAGAGAGCAAGACAGAATATGGAAGAAGAAGAAGAAACGGCAGAAGAAGAGGACCAAACTATGAATAAAAAACTGGACAAAATATTGGAAGGGATAAAAAAATATACGACAAGAAATGAAGAAACTACAAGGAAAGCAATCAACGATATTATAGAAAAACAAGTGCAATAAGTGAAACAGGACATCAAGGACATGGTGGTAAATGAGGTCAACAAAGCCGTAAAAAGTTTGATAAGCGAAATAAAAAATCTCCGAACAAGTGTAGAATTAATACAAAATCAGGACACGGAAGTGCAACAGAAAAGGTCGAATGTAGAGAACAGAATTGTGAAAGACACATACGCGGAGAGAGAACGGAAGAGTGCAATGAAGTGTATCGTAATCGAACCAACGGACACTCAAACGAGTGGTGAAACAGAGGGGGCCATAAAAAGCCAAGTGAACGTGATGCAATTAGGTGTAGGAATTGAGAGAGTAATGAAGGGATCGAAGGAAAAGATTATACTAGATATAGAGAAAAAGCAGGATACAGAAAAGTTGTCGGTAGAATTGAAAAAGAATCTAGGAGAAAAATACAAAGTTTACGAACCGAAGAAGAAAATTCCTAAATTGAAAGTAATCGGGGTAGAAGCGGAGATAGATAAGATCGAAGATAAGGAGCTGATTAAAAGGATAGGAGAACAAAATATGTTAGATAATGAGAAAGAGGAATTTAGGATGAATATAGTAAAAAGGGTGACAACAAAAAGAAATGAAAGAACACTTATTGCGGAAGTTGATGCAAACACGCACAGAGAACTCTCGAAATACGGGAGAATGAAAATAGGATATAAAAATTGTAAAATATACGAGTATGTAAGCGTGCTTAGATGCTACAACTGTTGTGGGTACAACCACCTTGCGAAGGACTGTGAAGATATAAAGCGTTGCTGGTGGTGCGCGGGAGAACACGACGAAAGAGACTGCGAGAGTAACGAAAAAAAAGTGCGTAAATTGCGTAAAAATGGGGCGAAAATATAACGTGCCGGATACGGACACAGACCACGTCGCAACGGATTATAGATGCCCCGTATACAAGAGGGTCACAGAAAAAGCAAGTAGGAATGTAAAATATGTAAACGAGTAGCAATTAGAACGAGAACGAGAGTCCACAGAAATTCAAAAAAACGACAGCTGTTTTATATTACTTTTAAATGCACAGGGATTTATAAAACATAAAGATGAAATAGAAATAATGATGAATGAAAAAAAAACCTGATATACTATGCTTAACGGAGACGCATGTGACAGATGAAATGGATGATTTTGAATTAAGGATAAATAATTACGACACGGTAAGGACGAATACAAAAAACAAAAGGACGGGTGGTGTAACGACATATGTAAAACATGGAATTAGTTATAAGAAAATAGAGACAAAATGTGTGGAAGATAATATGTGGATAAATACCATACAATTAAGAGGAGAGTCTGAAGGAATTGTGATCGCGAACGTATATCACTCACCCAGCACGAGTGATGGACGCTTTATTGAACTAATAATTAAGGAATGCGAAGAAAATATAGATATGGCAGTCTCGTTCGGACCGTGACACCGACCAGACGTGTTTACAAATCGCTCTCCGAGTTATAATCACAGTGATAAATACAGTGAAATATTCGCCCCGATAATGGAAGACCAGATGGAAGAGGACGATACGGCAACCGAAGGGGACAAGACCGACGCCTCCAACGCCAACGAATTCATCCTTCCCAAACGCAGAGGAAGACCGCCAAAAAAAGGAAAAAACAGGCTAACACCCCAACGTCATCGTCGGAATCCCAAGTCGACCGCTCGAAAATCGGCGATCCGACAAACACAGGTGCGATAAAAAAAATCCCGCAAAAAAACACTACAAATAAAGCTAGCGATACCTTCCGAACGTTTTTCTTCATCAACGTTTCGCAAATCAAAACGAGAGTCGACATGGCAAGCCAATGGGCGAAGGTGGCACCTTTATCAAGAGACACAATCCTCCAAACTTCTAAAGGCTTCCTGCTCAAATCGAATTCGCGAAAAGAGCAAATAACCAGGAGGCTTGACAAGCTCAAGCAGGACAAAATCATAGACAGCTATGCTGAAACGTCCGAGCGAACGTACGACCGTCCCCCCTCCGTTCCCCCCGAGACTTTCGCGGCTGTGATTACACACGTGGACTACGAGATAGACGACGAGACAATAAGCCGAGAACTTACAAACAACAACATCACACACCGCTTCTGTAAGCGTATCATCTCTCGAGCTACCAGTAAACCGACAACTCTAGTGCGAGTAATCACAGGCGAAGCAGCATCATTCCACAAGCTCATGAACGAAAGCCTATTTCTACTATGCAAACACTTTCGAGCTTCGCCAAGCACCCAACCTCCGCCGCTCCCGATACCCTGTGCCAAATGCACCCAGTTCAATCACACTACGGTCAATTGCCCGAACGCCAATCGATGCAGCAAATGTGACGAAGATCACCGCACGGAAAGATGCACCAAAAATCTTCCGATCAAATGCACAGCCTGCAACACCACAGAGCACGTAGTTTGGTCTATAAAATGCCCAAAACGGCCGACTAAACCCATCGAAGGGATCCCGAAACCACAAATTAAATCCCTAAACAAGAAAAGCAGAGAGCTCGACGCTTCGATAACACGCCACAGTCGCATCCACCAACCAATCACGGCCCACGACATCATCATCAACACATACTCAAGAAAAATAAACAAACCCTCAACCGTTAACAGAGAAGAACTCCTACAGAAACTCAAGAAACGATTTACAAGAGAGCTTAACATCGACACCACGGTAGTCTTCACAGGTCAATGGATGTATATCCTCATGATTGACCTCGAATATCCAGAGGCTCAGTCTCCCACACAACCAATCAAAGGGTCCAGCGGAGTCTTAGCAACAAATGGCTCTTAAACTGCTGTACGGAAACGTAAATGGCTATAACAACAAAAGCCATCTCATAAAACACTTCATAGAGGAAAATCAAATCAATTGCACAGCTTTCGTCGAAACGAAAAATAGCCCGTCATCTAATATAGCCTACAGAGATTGGACAGTCGTGACGCATCCCGGAAATATCATCAACGCGAACCGAAGAGGAGGATCCATATTTCAATTCAGCCCAGCCACAGGAATAAGGAAAGAAAACCCCCCGAGAATAAACGACGCGAAAAACGATGCGCTTCACGTCTCCATCCCATTCCTGGACGATCGGCTACACATAATACGGGTATATGTCCACAACAGCAGCGCAATAGAAAACTCAGTCTTGATCAAAGCTAAATTGTTTAAATACGCCATGCTCCTGGGAGACTTCAACCCGAACAGAAGAAAGCGACAACAACTGCACGACTTTACACAGAGCTCCAACTTCATCCAAATCGACACGCCGCCCACATTCATAATGCCAAACAACCGCGACACAACACCCGACCTGCTGTTCTGCACACAAAATATCAGGAACAACTTCACAAGTATCGAGACTATTCCGGACCTCGGATCCGACCACCTATCGATTCTCCTACCGATTGACACCCATAAATCAATAATCGAAACAAGACCTATGGAAAAACCCAACTACAACGCGACCGATATAGAAAAGGTAAACCTAGAAATAGATCTCTTTCTCGACTCGCGGTCACAGCAGCCGTCTAACCAAGGACTCATCGAAGAATTTAACAATGCAGTTGCCGATTCAATCAACAAAAACACTCCCAAATTAAAAAATCAATTCTTCCAACACGCGCTTCCTCCATTCATAGTCAACCAAATAAAAATTAAACGTCAACTTTACCGAGAATACCGGAATAACCATAGTCAAGAATTTAAAACGAAACTGAATCAGTTCAATAAAAACATCCAAGCTATGATCCTTCAGTATAGGACTCACATGTGGCTCAAGGCCTACGACGAAATACACCAAGCAAAGGGAAAGAACTATTGGCATATTACTCAAAAACTTTCAAAATATAAACAAAATCGAGCGGTAGCGTCGAACCTCACGATAAACGGCAGAACTCTCACAACTAACAACGAGAAAGCTCAAGCCTTCGCGGAATACTTTTCGGGAACTTTCGCCATGACTGCCGATCCGAACTTTTGTGACGAGAATCTCAGAGAGGTTACTAATTGGTACGAAGACTACGCGAATAACCCACAACCAGACGAACAGCCCTCCGCGCCAATTACAAGAGAAGAATACCAAAAAGTACTGAAAAGCTGCAAGAACAGCTCTCCAGGATTCGATGGCATTCCCATATTGATCATCAAGCAACTCAACGAGCGAACTCACCAATTTATAATAAATTTACTTAATTTCTGTCTAACAAATTCCCATTTTCCACAAATTTGGAAAAAAGGCGTAATCATAACTATTGCGAAACCCAATCAAGATCACAGCATTGTGAGTAATTATAGGCCCATAACCCTCTTACCTACTATTGGCAAACTTCTAGAACGGTTCGTAAAAGCCAGAATCGAACAGGCAATCGGAGACAATATACCAAAATACCAGTTCGGATTCAAGACAGGTATATCCACACACAACGCACTCTCAGTTTTAACCTCGAACGTCGAAGCGAATAAGCTTTCCAACAAAAAATCAACAGCACTCTTTCTCGACATAGCAAAAGCCTTTGACAGTGTGTGGCACAAAGGACTGTTATACAAACTACATCAACTCCACTGCCCGAACTATCTGATTAAACTCATACAAAATTTTCTCCTCGAACGTTCACTCACAATTAAAATAGGCACAGCAACATCACACCCCTTCTCACCGGAACAGGGGGTTCCCCAGGGTTCCCCACTCTCTCGTATTCTATACAATCTTTACTGCCACGACATGTACAACTATAATCGAATCAACAAAGAACAGATCGATCCCAATCAATATATACTGCAATTCGCCGACGACACTGTACTAATTTCTCACGAAAACACGGTAAAAAGCAGTATCGAAACTCTACAGTCCTCGGTGGACAACACAATAACCTGGTTCAATAAATGGCGTCTAAAACCCAACCCCCGCAAATCCCAACTCCTCATTTTTAATCATAAACTAAACCCGCAATCACCAAGAATAAATATGTTTAACGTAGAAATAGAAGCAAACCAACACGCAAAATACCTAGGAATTCATATAGACCAAAAATTAAATTTTAACTACCACCTACAACTATGTAAAACCAAAATGTTAACGAGAGCAGCGCATTTTAGAAGTATCACCTTTAAGAACCGAAGTATCCACACTAAACATGTAACAAAAATGTACAAAACTATATGCAGACCAATTATCGAATATGGCCACCCAGTATTCCTTAATTGCAAGGAAAACGCCTTGAAAAAGATGAAAACAGCCGAAACAAGCGCAATCCGAAAACTGACGCGTATTCGACACCCGAACAATCCGTTGCACAATCCACCCAATACCCTATTGTACGAACTAACGGGATTAACTCCGATAATAAGCAGGACTCAACATCTCTCCGCTCAATTCGCCTCTAAACAACTAGAGAACATCAACGAATTATGTATCAGACCGATTCAGAGAAAAGGCGCTCCGAAATATCCGACACGCACAATTCAACAAATTTTAGAAAGTCTAGCGGCAGACAGCCCCCCTGCAAGATAATAACAACACATTATACTCGATTATGTAAACCACAAAAAAACCAAAAAAAAAAACCATGTATATACACCTTTGCTAATGCACATCATAATTTGACACAGTTACTCATGGGCTGAAGGACTCCGGTCGATGGCCTGTTGTCATTACGTATATAAAACAATAAGTGTTAATTTGTCTGTAACTCGTGTAACGAAATCCAAACATACTGTGTAATGTCAATAAATTCGTACTACTACTACTACTATAGATATGGGAAAATTTCTCATGATAGGAGATTTCAATGTAGATGTGAGTAAAGAATAGTATATTGTTACAAAAAGTATATCATACTTTTTGTAACGAGTGCACGAATCTGCGGCACTTGGAATGGCAGTCGCGCGAGACGAATACTGAAAAGTGAGGTTGTGATTGAAGGGACGAAAGTGAATGACAGAAACTCCCAAGGGACGAAAGTGAACGAAATGCGAACTGCGCATGCGTGACTCTGTCATTTCACCACAGGTTCGCAACTGACAGGGAAACGGCCACTTTCGGCTCGCAAGACTGCCATGGAAAGTGCCGCGATTCGTGCACGTGTTACAAAAAATCATTACGTCAATAGACTTCTAAATAATCTGGCTATAATGGGGCTAAAACAATACGTACAGAAGCCGACCCGGACTACAAAAAATTCAGAAACAATTATTGACTTGGTTTTTTTCAAATTTTTTTGTAACAACAGAGGTGATTCAAACGAATAAAATTACGGATCACAATATAATTAGAATAGAACAAAACAGGGATAATACAAGTAGAAAACAAAAGATAGAATTTTACAAACGGGACTATAGTAATTTTAGTGAAGAAAAATTTAATTTATTATTAATAAGTAAAATAAATGTAATAAATGAAAGTACAAAAATAAGCGTAAATGAACTAGCGGATACAACTGTGACATATATCATGGAAACAGTAGACGAGTTAGCACCGCTGATCAAGAAAGTAATGCCGGTCAAATGGGTGAACAAACCTTGGATAGATGAAAAAATTAGAAAAAACAGTGGCGATAGAGATCAAGCGTATATGGTGGCCAAAGAATCTAGAATTTCAAATGACTGGGAGAAGTATAGAAACTTAAGAAACGACGTGGTAAATGCGATTAGAGTAAGCAAGAGGAAATACTACGAAGAAAATATAGACAACCAAAAACATAATTCGAAGAAAATGTGGAAAACTTTGAATCAAATAATCGGAGACAAAAAAGCAGTAACACATCAAGGGATATTGAATTTAATGGTGTAATGTGTACAGAAGCATGTGTGATAGCAAATAAATTTAATAGATTTTTTATCGAATGTATAGAAGAAATAGTAAGTGATATAGGAACACAAATAGAAAAAAATAGGTACAGATTTGAGAGTGATTTTACACAAGATGGAAATATTAAACTTGAAAAAGTTGAAGACATATCAACGGAGAAATTAGACAAAATTATTAATAAACTGGACAACAAAAAGGGGGAAAAACGGGGGTAACGGCAGAAATTATAAAAATGGTGTGGAAATATAACAAGGACATAATAAACAGGTAATAAATCGATCAATGCAAGAAGGGATTGTACCAAATGCATAGAAAACGTCAGTAATTACACCGATACCAAAGATAAATGGAAGTAAAAAAGCAGAAGAGCACAGGCCCATAAACACGCTCCCATTATTTGAAAAAATATTGGAAGAGACAGTAAAGCAACAGCTCCTTGCATACTTGGAAAACAATAACGTATTGAGGAACGAACAATCGGGTTTCAGAAAAGGGTTTTCGAGCGAAACAGCACTGCAAGATACACTCATCGAGTGGAGAATCCGGTTCGATGAAAGTAAGATAATAGGAGTCGTTTTCATTGATTTTAAGAGGGCATTCGAGACCATAAATAGAGAATTAATGATTATAAAATTGGAAAAATATGGTGTCAAGGGGACAGCTTTACAATGGTTCAGATCATATTTAAACGATAGGAAACAAATAGTCAAATATAGTAATAAATTATCAGAGGAAGAGACAGTGAGATTTGGAGAGCCCCAGGGCTCGAAATTAGGACCGTTATTATATATTGTCTATTTAAATGATGCAATAGACGAATTGAAAGAAGGTGGCTGTGCGTGTAAACGATTTGCGGATGACATGATGTTATATGTATCGAGTGATAACTTAGAATTAGTAGAAAATGTGTTAAATACCGGATTAAAAAGACTGGACAAATGGTTAAACCGAAATTCATAAAAAATAAATGTTAAAAAAACTGTATTTATGCCTGTTCATGACCCAAGAAAATTGAATATAAAAAATAAATGTGCAATAAAAATAGGAAATGAAGCCATAGTAGAAGTAAAGGAAACGAAGTATTTAGGGGTAGTAATTGATCAACATCTAACATTTAACAGTCATGCGTTGTATACGGCAAAAAAAATAGGAAAAAAGGTCGGGTTCTTAAACAGAGTCAAGAGAAGTTTAAGTATACAAAGTAGAGTAACAATATATAAAGCAATAATTAGTCCACATTACGAATATTGTAGCTCGGTAATGCTAAACTACAGCGAGGAGAGCATGACGATGCTACAGCGAACTCAAAATCGAGCGATGAGAACAATTTTAATGGTTAACATGTACACCCCGATTAAAGAAATGTTATATGTATTAGATTTAATAAGCGTGCGACAAATTGTAAATATGAATGTGTGTACATTAATTTTTAAGATGAAAAATGGACTAACGCCCGGGTACTTAAGCGAACATGTGAAGTTAGTGAGTGAAACCCATACATACAAAACAAGACACAGAAATTACATTAGAATAAGCAAAAGTAGAACAGTGACAGTGGAAAAGTCGTTGACCCACAAGGGATTTAAAATGTGTAACGCTGTAACGGAAGACGTGAAGAGCGCGGAGAACGTCGAAATGTTCAAAGCAAAATTGCGAGATATGATGAGGCGAGAAAACGGAAGCGAGTGGTTGTAAAATTAGCGATGAAAGTATGGAATACATTGTGTGTTGTATAAGTGTATAAATGTAAATATGGACATTGTTTATTGTAGTAAAAAGAGAGTAAACACAGCGCAGAAAGCGCTGAAGTAGCTGATAGAGCTAAATAAACCAGATCCCTCCCTCCCTCCCTCCCTCCCTCCCTCCCTCCCTCCCTCCCTCCCTCCCTCCCTCCCTCCCTCCCTCCCTCCCTCCCTCCCTCCCTCCCTCCCTCCCTCCCTCCCTCCCTCCCTCCCTCCCTCCCTCCCTCCCTCCCTCCCTCCCTCCCTCCCTCCCTCCCTCCCTCCCTCTCTCTCTCTCTCTCTCTCTCTCTCTCTCTCTCTCTCTCTCTCTCTCTCTCTCTCTCTCTCTCTCTCTCTCTCTCTCTCTCTCTCTCTCTCTCTCTCTCTCTCTCTCTCTCTCTCTCTCTCTCTCTCTCTCTCTCTCTCTCTCTCTCTCTCCCCCTATTATATGAAAGCAGCATACGTCACGCCAGCCTACGTCACGCGCCGCGCGAGCCTCGGGAGGAGAGGGAACGAGTCCGCACATGCGCGAGCCGACTCCCCAGGCGTCGCGCCTGTGTGTGTGTGCGCTGACGTCACACAGACGTTCACGTTCGCACGGATAGAGCTGTGAAGAATAGTGTGCGTCGGACAAATCAAGAAAAAATGTTCGCGAAAGATCTCGATCGATCAGATATCAGTGTTGCGGAAACCGATTTCGTCGTCATAGATCTCATTCGAAAGAGAAAAATAAATAAAAAAATATTGGACCTGATACATTTTTCGTACGTGAAGCGTCGACAGAGATATAACGAGTTACATTTGAAAATAACGGAAAAAGCCCCGACTTCGGGATAATAAGAGTAGCGGTAGCGCCTCGTGTCGATCGTGAGGAGAGGTCGAGAGGCATTATTAATTTTTTTTTTATACTTGGCGTCGAGACGCTACTGCGTCTCTTGATGAGTACACAAAAACCAAATATTGCCATATTCACCGAGACACCTATAATAAATAATGTTGACGATCACGAAATACACATACCAAATTATAATTTTATCACATGCGATTCGGAAAATAGTAAGACCGGAGGAGTGTTAGTATACATAAAAAATGAAATAAAGTACAAAGTGATCAAAAATGAAAATATTGAACAGAACACATGGATTGTTATAATAGAAATAAAAGAGAAATGGTACGATGGGATAGTAGCTGGAATATATCACTCCCCGAGTACAATGTTGAAATAATGGAAAGAGAACTCGAACAACTCAGTTGCAATTATAAATGCATAGTCACGGGTGATTTTAATCTTAACATGCCAACGGAAAAATTCTATGCAAAAAAGCTAAGTGAAACACTAGGTATATTAGGGTTAAAACAACGAGTGGAAACACCGACAAGAATAGTGGAGAGGTCGGAAACATTAGTTGACCTTGTGTTCACGAACAGACCACCCGATAGTAAAAATCTCATTTGAAGCAGAGGACACAAACCAGATAAGAAAAATTATTCGATTAAGAAATTTTAAAAGATACACGGACGAAAACCTTAGGGAAAATATACGAAATCTTAAAACTGAAGTAGACCAAAATGACACAAATTTTGACGAGACCTTAATAGAACCGAGTATTGACGATCAAGCGACAAAAATTGTAAACATAATAAGACAGGCGTTAGATATAAGTGCCCCGTGGATAGACGTAAAAATAACAGAAAAATGGAGCAAATCACCCTGGTATTGTGACGAAATAGAAACGGCGGCGGAGACACGAGACAATATGTATGCAGAGGCTAAGAGGACGAAAGATATTAATGACTGGAACAGATTTAAGAGTGCTAGAAATTATGTAGTTAGGGTAATCAGACAGACCAGACGAAAATATTATGAGGAAAAAATAGATAAAAATAAGGGAGATCCCGAGAAGCTCGGGAGAACACTGAAAGAAGTTACAAACGGAAACAAAACAGTAAAAGAGAAGTTCCATATAACATCATATGCAAAGGTATTAAATTTGACGGCGAAAAAGAAATTGCAAACAAATTAAATGAGTACTTCATTGACAGCATAGTTGAGATCGTTGACGCAATTAGGGAAATAGAAGACGTAACAGAAATTACACAAATGAGAATAGTTGACTGTTGTTACGTCAAATATTCGGTTGGTTTTACGCGACCAAACATTTACGTCCGCTGGTCAGTGAGAGCCGCGGCCCCCTCTTTACCACTCCCGACGCGAACCACCGAAGACGCAACCCCGTTTTTGAGTCCTAACCTTGCGGAAATTTACTCGGGATAGGGGTACGAACGTTTGTCGGTTACTAGTGATAAAACTGTGGTGTGTGTAGGGTATTGTGAATTAAAAATATTTATGGGAAAATCGGTACAATACTTTTAGTATTCGTAATACAACGTTGAAAATGCTCATTACAGGAAAGTAAATAAAATGTACTTACCGTGATGCAGAAGTTCTCGTGGATCACGTTGGATTCACGTAGGCGTCGGGAAATTTATCGTACAGGGTCGGAGAAGAAGTAAAATATTCAACGGGAAAAATTCTTGCTAACTCTCTTCGAATTTATTCGAAAATAATTAACGCACTTTGGCAAATAAAATACTTGTTCGATATTCCCGTTACGAAGAAATGGCTACGGATATTTGGGATTAACTCAAAGATATAAAATAGTAGGAACAAACTTTACTTAATGGCTTATCGCAAATCTGGAATGGATGAAGATTCTTTAGACGAGGATAATTGCCTCGGAATGAATAGATGATCTGAAATGTTCAGACCTAAAGTTAATTTGACTTGCGACTGGACGAAACGTTCGAAATAAAAGATGTAACAACTGTCGAGCGAAAAATATTCAAAGTCCGAAGTCGGTTGGATACAAATTTTCAAAGTCCGAGGATTGTTCTCAAAGTCCAAAAATCGATTAAATAAAAATCTTCAGAGTCCGAACACTGTTAATCGAGAAATTTCAAAGTCCAACGAACGAATCCCGAAAAATTTCTAAGTCTGTACTCATAAAATATTTCAAAGTCCAATGAACGAATCATCAAAAGTTTCTAAGTCCGAGCTCGCGAAAAAAAAAAATTTCAAAGTCCAACGAACGAATCATGAAAAATTTCTACGTCCGAGTTCGCGAAAAATAGAACATTTCAAAGTCCAACGATTGAATCATGAAAAATGTCTAAGTCCGAGTTCGCGAAAAAATAGAATATTTCAAAGTCCATTGTCCAAGTCGATTGAAAGATACAAAACTTCTAAGTCCATAGACGCGAAAAACGAATTTCTTCAAAGTCCAAACTTACGAGAAATGCCAGAGTCTATCTCCCTATTTCTGTACCAACCGGAGAGTCTACTGTTGCGAAGAGGTAAACGGAGTAAACGTAGAACTAGCGCGAACTTGTGCGCCGAATACTGGGTGGGTAGGCCGCCGAACTGGGACCGAAGTGGCGCCGAAGTGGGCCTCTGCTTGCAAGAGGAGGCTTCTTATACCCTTTTGGTGTACTTACACGCACAAAACTAGAGTTCACCTATTGGAGGTGGGGTGCCTTTTGGAAGCACATCCGCGACCTAATACTACTGCACTTCCTAGTACGCATGCTTTTCTCATAAATCTCAATCTTAGGTCCGGCAATCGCGTGCCCTCATACTTGAGCACGCCGCGAATTTATCCTATATCTACCAGACTCTGTCTTTTAGTTTTTGATTCGGCAGAATACAAATCAATTTTTCGGAATTTTACCAATACAATCGGTATGACCATATATTAATGCATATGTTGTCTTTTTCCCGAAGCTCTAACTTCATTATTTACTGAGATATAATGAATTTTGTATTTTACCGGAGTACAAATCATTTTTTTGGAAATTCACCAATACTATCGGTATGATCTTATATTAATGCATCTTTTTCCCTTTTTCCCGAACCTCTAGCTTCATTATTTACTGAGATATAACGACTAATGACCTTTTTTATTGTTGTGTTGAGGCAGTAACGCTGGTTCCTACGGGGCCGCTCGTCTGGCTATGACCGCGGTTCTTGTTTGCAATTCCTTATTAGGGCATACGCTGCGCTGCGAAACTCGCTCTTGTCCTATGTTCTATTCGCGTTCGTTCGTACTTTTGCTCGAGTCATTCGTATTTTATAAATTTTTAACTTGATGTTAAAATCTATTTGAGCATAATTATTAAATATCTTCGGACTCTTATTAACGCGTTAATAGATCGTCATGGCAGTGCAAAGTTAAATGTTGTAGTTGAATTATTTTAACGGAATGTCCTTGATTCGCGTCTTTAACATCCGAGTAGAATGATAATAATAATATTACTCCTACTTCCTATGTCTAATACTTTGATAGTTGCAAAAGTCATTTCTTTGGGGGATGGTTTTATTAATATTATTTTATTTCTACCCAAGGTCTTGGAATATGCCATTAAGTCATGGGTTTCAGTTCAGTTGTTATAGGAATTAATAAAAAGCATTTCCTACACTTTAAATATGTATTACAACTTAGAATTCCACGAATTTATATTATCAAATAGCCGGATATCGAAGCATCGTAACGTAATATCGTGGCGCGATCTCTTACATCGTTGTTACGATAACTATTGTAAGTAAACGGATTGTAGGCAAATATCGAGCAAGTTGAAGAAAACATTTTGTTATTCATAATGTTTGTTTTAACGAAAGAGGTGGCAAAATAGTGCGGCTATCGGTTTGACACAGCACAATAGCCAGTAGCGACGGTCTCGAAAGCTGCCGATGTAGTTTCTGCCTCAATGCCCGAGCGGCAGTTTCCAGGAATTTGGTGTGCTTTTAGAAATGTATACCAAACTTCGGCACGCTGACAGTATCGCACTGAGAATAACATGAATGTAAAGATTCCGTGTCGGTTCTCGCTCGTGTTATTATCATTGGAGTATTGTTACCGTGCTAACAACGAACAATGCACTGTGTCAAACCAACAGACGCACTACTTTGTTACAGCTTTCGTTCAAGCAAACATTATTAATACGAAAATGATTACATACAAGTTGCTTATTACAAAATTGTAATAGATGCACTGACAATATTATATATTTTCTTGCGATGCTTGCATACATCAAATATTGATACATGTGTTGCGCCAGTGGCGGCGGTCCCGGAAGCTGGCGATGTAGTTTCGGCCTCAATGCACTATGGACAGTTTCCAGGACTTCGGTGTAAATTTAAAAAGTACACCAAGCTTCCGCACGGTAAAAGTATCCCACTGATAATAACACGAATGTAAAGATTCCGTGTAAGTTAACGCTCGTGTTATTATGAGTGGGGATACTGTCACCGTGCGGAGGCTTGGTGTACTTTTTAGGCACTCACGTTTTGAAGATACGCAGAAAGTGCCTATTGAATTCGCGCTCCACCGACTAAATTACGTTTTTATAGGAAAATGTTGATATAATTTAAATTTATTTACTTTTTTTACAGCAGATTTCTTAAACATAGTAAAATACATAATCTTGGTGTAACAGAACATAGAAATTTCATTACTAAATATGATTGGCTGCGTAGACTAGATTTTGTGTTATTCGGACGTCCGTATCACTCAGGGGGTCTGGACTGAATAGACCGAACAAGTTGAAATTTGGAATATTTCTTAATCTGGCATTGTGAAGTATGCCCATGATGTATGGAAATTATTCTCTGTTTTTATAGAGGTGTTTATTTCAAGAAAATTGGCATTTTGGAGTCTAAAATTGTGTCCGGCTCACATTCTTCGCAGTCAACAGATGAATTTGGCTGAAAATTGCTACATAATTCGGAATTACCTTAATTCTGAAACACTTTTTTTTAGATTATTTTTCAGATCATTTTTTAATAGTGTGTGATGATTCGTACAGAATCGCTATTCCCGCCATACGTACCAGAGAGCAGCACGAGGACTTCGGTCACGTTCGTTGGATTTCGGCGATTGCCGAAATCTACCGAATATTGATCGGCATCCTCGGTGCGCGTCGCTCATCGACTCTCTTCCTTTCGATCCGTCGCCGGAGACGGACCTTTGACGTGCGACCCCCGTGGAGCAGAAAACACTAATTATATTCACCGGCCTCGTGGACGCATGAGACTCGGGACATTGATAATTTGCGAAGGGAAGATACCGAAACAAAATTTAAGATAAGTAAATACGGAAAAATATTTATGTATAAAATTTAATTATATAAAATGAAAGGAATATATGTCGAAATATTGATTGATTTAACAAAAGAAAAATAATGTTAATAATAAACATCTCTAACGCCATTTGTATATTGATCATTATTTTATTCACCGTGTATTTACGTCAGTGTGTTTCGTTTCATATGATGGTACATATAAAAAATCTTGATAAATGTTAATGAGGGTTTTTACATTTTGGCGCCCAACTTATGGCAACAACTTACGTAGCCGTGATTTAATGTTATTTATGTGATTTATGTGTTATTTATTCAATTATTTATGTGAAATTTGTGGATTATAATATAAAAAATAAAAATCTATATATATATATATTTTTCATGACGAAAATTAAAGAGGTAAATTCACCACGGACAACTCGGTCGAAATTACGTGAAGCTAATTTATTAAGTCCTATTGCTAATTCATTATTAATTAAAAAATCAAAGAAAGTGGTGGAACAAAATATATCGGGAAGTTCTAAATTAAATATAAATAAAATTGCTTCAAATATTCGCAGGAGTACGAATAAAGACGAAATGACTGAAGCAAATAACGATATACAACGTGATATTGACGGAGAATGGCAACGGTTACGAACTCTACAACAGCGGTTGGACGAAGAACGAGTAGAACTTGACCGTATTAGGGCGACCATCGCTAATCCTGTTGATCAACAAGCTCAAGACCAACAAGCACCAGGTCATCAAGGACAAGATCAACCGACCGTTACTCTTAATCCGCAACCGCAAGTAAATCAGAATAACGATCAATTGGTTAACGGACTCGTCAGCCATTTACAGAATTTACACATAAACATAAGTGTTCCTAAGTTTGACGAGGATATTAATCCGATCGATTATATCGAAGATATTGAAAGATATTTAAAATTGAAGAATATTCGCGGAGAGCACCAGCTTATAGTTGTTGAGAATATTATTGAAGGTCGAGTTAAGATATGGTATGCAGTAAATAAACGGACTATTTTGACATTCGAAGATTTTAAAAGAGCTTTTCGCGCAGAATTCTATTCTGTTCCGGTTCAGGTGCGATTTAAAAATCAGTGGGCAGCTTGTCGGTACAAATATAATGAGGGTTCAATGCACTCCTATTTTTATAAACAATTGAAAGAGTCACGACATTTCCAACCGACATTAACTACTTACGAGATTAATTACACCGTTGTGCAACAATTTCCGACTAGAGTACGATCAAGTTTGGCAACGGTTAATTATTCTGACTCGAATTCAGTTGCTCAGGCTTTGGCTCAGTTGGATCGCGCTCAAGAAGATTTTGTTAGGAATAAAGAATCGAGAAATAATCATAATGCGCAAAATACTCAAGTTAATACTGTGCGAATGTCACAATCGGATCAAACAAATAAAAGATACGATATCAGAGGCCGATATAACCGTCAAGATAGACAACTTAATCCAAGAGAGCAAAATCAAAATTTATATTCGGGTTGGTACGAAGTTAGGAATCGATATCAACCAATATCCGCTAATTATGGATTTCCATCGAATGGACCACCAGATTATCGTTTTCCTCCGCCAAATTTACGAGTGAACCCCAGCCAAACATTGCAAAATAATCAACAAGCGGGTCAAGGATCGAATAGCGAAGTCGAAAATCAAAGAAATCATTTAAACTGAACATTAGTGCGGTGCAAAATGGTCCGGCGCCGTGCTATACATTTTTTGACTTTGTAGAGGACCTTCACAGCGAGATCGAGGGAAATGTCCCGCCTTCGTGTATATTAAAATCGGTTGTACAGCCATCTCCGATGATAAAATTGAAAATGGGGGATGACGTGATTAAGGTTCTGGTTGATACGGGCAGTCAAATTACTTGTGTTTCGGAAAACTTTTACAAGCGATTAAAAACATTGTGATGTTTAATGGAATTACCCGTCACGAACATGTATGTCTCTTCGGCAATTGGAAAAAAGATTTCGACTGTTAAACGCCAGATTTATTTCAAAGCGTTTATTGGTGATCGTAGTTTCCACCATGTTTTCGTCGTGGTTCCTTCATTAACATCAGATGGTATACTCGGCAGTGATTGGTTAAATAAAAACAAGGGAATAATTAATTACGAGAACCGAACTATTAGTATTTGCGGCAGTCCGCTCGATCCTGACACGATTACGTTTGATCGAGAATTCTCAGAGAGGCTTGAAATCTGTAAAAATAATGAAGAGACGTTTATTCAAATAATTCGCGTTGAAAAAACTACAAAAAATTCTAACTACGAAGTTATGAACACGGTTTCAGTGTCGGAAAATTTAGACGACTCATTGTTTTTAAATAATTTGTTTGATGAACCAAATATCGATAATTATCAGTTAAAATCTAATTACAACCACGAAGATACGGTCGTCAGTGTCAAATATCTTAAGGTGAATAATATTGACATCAGAGATGAGGACGATATTAATTTCGATTATTTACATCATTTCGAGAACCATGATTATACTCAGAGAGAAGGATTCAATAGTGAGCTTGCTTTCTCTGAGGATTTTCGATCTTTCGCGCGTAAGGTAACGTCCCTCGGTAAGGATCGCGCGGATGCACTAATTTAATTTGGAAACACAAACATGTTTTTTCGGATAAACCGGGTTTAACGTCCATTAATGAACACGAAATAAAATTAATTCCATCGAAACCGATTTCGAGGCACTCGTACCCGGTACCGATTCATTTACGTAATTTAGTTCGACAAGAATTAAATATTATGAGCAATGCTGGTATTATTGAAAGAGGCACTGGCCCTTATTGCAATCCATTGCGCATAGTCGATAAAAAAGATGGAACAGTTAGAGTTTGTATCGATGCGAGGTATTTGAACGCGATTATTGAGGGAGATAATGAATCGCCACCAATTATAAGCGAAATAATGCAGAAACATTACGGTAAAACTTGTATGACCACACTTGATTTGACACACGGATATTGGCAAGTACCTTTGACCAAGGAATCCAGAAAATATACCGCATTTCTTTTCGAAGGAACTCTATATCAGTTTAAAGTAATTCCTTTTGGATTAAAAACATCTGGCAGTGGTTTTATTCGTGCTCTCGGTATGGTTTTCCATCTTGACTTCGCTGATTTCCTGACGTGCTATGTTGATGTTTTATTGGTCACGTCACGCGATTTTTCACAGCACTTAGAACATCTCGATAAAGTCTTTCAAAGATTGAGTCAACATAACTTTACTTTGCGATTAAAGAAGGCGTCGTTTTGTAAAGAATCCGTGAATTTCTTGGGTTTCATTTTATCTCCTCGAGGAATAAAACCTGATCCGGAAAAACTCAATATAATTATAAATTTTGAAGAACCGAAATCTAAACGTGACTTACAAAAATTTCTCGGCGTTTGTAACTATTATCGACAATTTAGTATTAATCACGCCGATTATGTTGACCCATTGCGATCGTTGCTGAAGAAAGAGGCATGTTGGGAATGGACAGATGCACACGCCAAAGCATATAAAGAGTTAAAAGAAAATTTCAGACGTTGCGTCGAACTATCGCATTATCGAATTGATGAGACATTTTATTTGCAAACGGATGCATCTGATATGGGCATCAGCGGCATATTGTTTCAGATAAATGAAAAAAATGATATAATATCGATAATTAGTCGAGGACTTATTCAAGCTGAAATTAATTATACTACTACCGAAAAAGAACTCCTTGCTATAATATATTCCCTCGTTAAGTTTCATATTTATCTTTTCCGTCGTCCATTTATAATTATTACGGATCATCAGGCGCTTACTTTTCTCAATAAAACACCATACCATACCGCGCGGTTATCTAGATGAATTTTATTGATTCAAGAATATTCGTTTGCGGTCAGATATTGTAAAGGCAGAGATAATATTGTCGCAGATTTCTTTAGCCGAAATCCTAATGGAAAATTCGAGGAGGAGAATTTAGAAAAAATCATCATATCAAACCTATTGTTATATGATATCGGAGATTCCAATGGAATAATAAACGATGCTTTGATAATGGTAACTCAACTCGAATTGGATCCAATTTTCAAGAAAGAATTGAAAAAATTGTCTGAATTACAACACCAAGATCAGTTATTATTGAAGTTCGTCGAAAAACTTGAGAATACTGACAAAGACAATGTACAAAAATACAGTGGAACCTCTCATAGCGTACGAAATAGGGAGACAATGTACGCTATGTGAAGAACCAATCACGAGCCAAAACCGGTTCTAGCTTCCTCTTCCCTGACACCTCGTGCAGTGCCGTGACTAGATTTTGTTCGTTAGATGGTCGCCCTCTCTTAAGCGCCCGTCTAACGTGCACGTGTTACGGTCCTGAATAATCCCACCCAACCAACCTACACGCTCCGCCCTCGTACGCTATGAGAGTGTACGCTATGAGAGGTTCCACTGTACAAAGATATATGGTTTCATAAATCCGTTTCTTCACTACAATGGCGTATAATCGTTCCCCTAAGTCTACAAGTTTTGATTAGTCGAATGGAGCATGATCGTATGGGTCATCCCGGCGTGTATAAAACACTTTGTCAAATAAAACGATTTTTTTTATTGGCAGGGTATGAACAAAGATATAAAGAAATATGTGACAAGTTGTGATTTGTGCCAAAGGGTCAAACATTTGCAACGATCTATGGAAGGAGAATATTGTTACGTACAGTCCGATAAACCTGGTGATCTTGTTACTGTAGATTTGTACGGTCCACTACCGGTTTCGATAGGTGGAGTTCAATATATTTTTGTTGTGTTAGACGCGTTTTCAAAATTAGTTAAATTATATACATTAAAGAAAGCTACGGCGAGGATAGTAGTGAGAAAAATATTAGAAGATTATTGCGTGAAAATAGGAAAACCAAAGAGAATTTTGTCGGATAATGGTTCGCAATTTACTGCAAAAATCTGGAAAAAAGAATTAGGCGACCACGATATTAAGGTAGTATTTTCATTTATTAGACACCCACAATCGAATCCAACTGAGCGAGTCATGAGAGAGCTGGGGAAATTATTTCGCGTTTTTTGTGCCGAACAACATACCAGGTGGGCAAAACATATACCTACAATGGAACTCTTATTAAATCACACAATGCATTGTTCCACGGGATTTATCCCATTAGAATTACATTGGGGTTCCAAGCCTAAAGATAAAATTTCTGATTTATTAGAATTTCCCGAAACGCCAGACATAAAACATGATTTAAAAATAGCGATTGCACATGAACGATTGCTGAAGAAATTTGAAAATCGGAAACGGAATCAAAATAATGTATCTAATATAAAGCTCGCAATTGGAGATTATGTTTTATTGCGAGTCCCTCATTTGTCTAGTAATACCGACAGAACAACCCACAAATTCTTTCACTTATTTGAAGGACCATATCAAATTACCGATACTAAAGGTAATAATGCGTTTGTGCTCTCTGAAATAGACGATAATTCAAAAATTAAGGGAACTTATAATCGTGCGAGTCTAAGAAAATACCAAAAATAAAAAAATTGATGTAGAATAAAGTAACGAAATATGTATATAAATCAAATAAAAATCATGCCACTCCTTTTTGTAAATACGTTGTATAATCTATGCAATTATCTGTACATAATAAATTTCATTGACGATATGGTATTAAAGATAAATTATAACTTAAAAACAAATAACGATAGTAGACATTTTTATTATATAATCTGAAAGATAAATATAAAATCTATAGAAAATTTTTTATATGATTACATACATACACATTTGAATAAAATCACAAAAGTTTTTCTCGTTAATTGTCAAATAATGAATAGAGTAATTAGAGCATAAGTTTAGGACAAGATCCTTCGTGGGATGGAGTCAAAATAAGACGAGATCCTTAGTGGGATGGAGTCAACCTATTATAAGAGTTTTTCTTTTTTTTATGACGGGTATATTTGACAATTAATGTAGAAATTATCGAGGAATATATTAAATAAATAAATAATAATAATAAATAAAATGCGTTATTTGTTTTCTCATGTTAGAGTATAGCAAAATGAGATTGTAATGCAAAGTGTTATGACTGTGATATAAGACGATTAATTATTTTATAATTAACATTATCTATTGTTACCGCGCTCGCGAGTTACGAGCCTCAGAACCCGGGCTGGCGACAAAAATCCGAGTCAGCTGGTTTTTCCTTAAGTCCGGGGCGCCATCGACGCTCTTAGCGTGGCCCAGCTGCGAAGTTGTGGAAATAAAAACGGGGACGAGTTGGTTGGCCGGCTAGCCACAGGATGCACAATGGTAGAGGGGGCGGTTCGGGAACTCGGGGACGAAATATTCGGTCTGGCTCGATTTTACAAAAAAAAACAATTCGCGACTCAAAAATGTTCACACCAGTTAGGGCACAAAAAAAAACAATTTATTATCCAAGTTACTACTCTAAATTTGTCGCGATACAAAAGGCGGCGCCCTACTAAAATCGGGGAACGGTTACTTAATTCGCCGTTCCCGATTTCCTACCCGGCACGAGCAAACAAAAATATTACACAACAAAAAAAAAGATTTTAAACGCGAACGCGAGCTAAATTCCGTGACCGGGGACGAAGCCCCGCGCGACAAAGGCCCTAGTACGGTCGACCGCTCGACCGACGCAATTCACAATAAAAAAACAACACGAAAACACGACAAAAATTCCAAAACGCAAAACGCAATGCGCACGCACCCGGGATGGCCGCGCACAGGCCGGCAGCCTCGTGCGCGTGCGACCGATCGCCGGTCGTATCACGAGGCGGCGACAGAAGGTCGTCCGCGAAACTCTCCAACGCCCCCGCGATCGCTCGCACGCACACTTTTCCCGGGGATTGTTCCGCCCCGGTACGCTTACCAAAACGGCGACGATCGTCCGCCCTTGAGACCGACCGCTCGCGAGCCGAGGGCACTCTCACCGCGATATCGAGAATAATATGACGCGTACTATACAGGTCCTACCGCGATTATTCCCGCACACGACGGATACCCCACGGTCGTCAGGCGGTCGTGAAAAACCAACACCCGCGCACTCGGAGACTGTCACTAAAACCAAGAGGAAACCTCCGAGAAGGACTCTACCTCCAAATTCCTCGTTCCGTAATCTAGAGTCCCGGAAAAGTGTCGATCTCTGTCCCCGCGACGTCGACGCCAACCTCGCGTTACACCAGCCGGACAAACAATGACGAGTTCCGACGCGCTCGTCTCCCCGTCCCTTCCCCTCGTCTCCCGAAATTCCGCAAATTCGCGCGAACTACCGGTCGCGTAGCGCGACACGCGGGACGACGACGCTGTTGACGCGCGGGCGGGGGGGGGGGGGGGGGCGGGTTCGCGCGCGAAACTCGAATCGGCAACGCGAGGCGGCGGCGCCGCTGACCCTATTTTCCACAAAAGATCAAATAAAGAAGAATAAGGCGCTCGTTCGCAATCGCCGGAGATCCCCGGAAAACAACAGAGACCCGCGAATAATTCGGCGGCACATGGATTGATGAATTTCACGCAAAGCGCCCAGCAGCACGCGGCCGAGCAGCCGTAGCCCGCCGCGGTGGGGGAAACGACGACGGCGGCGAGGCGCGAAGTCTCGCGCGACAGCAGCTGATCGGCGGCTGTTCGCAGGCGGCCGTAGGGCTCCCCTCTCTCCGTCTCCCTCCCCGCAGTGACTCGTCGCTGGCTCTTCGCGGGCGGCAGGGTCTCTCCGTCCTTCTCTCTCGCGTAACAACGGCGGGACCCGGGAACTTCCAACTCCCGGGGAATCGGTGACGGTCGCCAACGGCGCTCTCCCTCTCGTCGCGGCGCATCTCGACCGTCGGGGTACATTAAAAAAAAACAATTAAAAAAACAGTCGTATCAGGTAGTCTTTTATCCGTTCGGTAAGAGTGCCCCGGGGAGGATTGTTCGCCGGGTGGCCCGCGAGGTCGGCGATCTACGCAAAGAAGGCCGTACTACAGTGCCCTTTTTGTAACGCCCTCAAAAAGCGCGTTACACTATTAATCATAAAATCAGGGGGATAATGTGATGATTCGTACAGAATCGCTATTCCCGCCATACGTACTAGAGAGCAGCACGAGGACTTCGGTCTCGTTCGTTGGATTTCGGCGATTGCCGAAATCTAGCGAATATTGATCGGGATCCTCGGTGCGCGTCGCTCATCGACTCTCTTCCTTTCGATCCGTCACCGGAGACGGACCTTTGACGTGCGACCCCCGTGGAGCAGAAAACACTAATAATATTCACCGGCCTCGTGGACGCATGAGACTCGGGACATTGATAATTTGCGAAGGGAAGATACCGAAACAAAATTTAAGATGAGTAAATACGGAAAAATATTTATGTATAAAATTTAATTATATAAAATGAAAGGAATATATGTCGAAATATTGATTGATTTAACAAAAGAAAAATAATGTTAATAATAAACATCTCTAACGCCATTTGTATATTGATCATTGTTTTATTCACCGTGTATTTACGTCAGTGTGTTTCGTTTCATATGATGGTACATATAAAAAATCTTGATAAATGTTAATGAGGGTTTTTACAAGTGTTAACCTACCA
Organism: Pimpla rufipes; assembly: GCA_963932165.1. Classification (NCBI taxonomy): domain Eukaryota; kingdom Metazoa; phylum Arthropoda; class Insecta; order Hymenoptera; family Ichneumonidae; genus Pimpla; species Pimpla rufipes. Next base: position 4,977,489 of record OZ010632.1, read on the forward strand.
CGATACAGTATTTCAGGTCAAAATGTATGTACAGGTCTCAATCTTCGCAGTTGCAAGAACAATTTTTCTGAAACTTGCTGCGTACTCCTAATTTACTTTAACAAAAAGGTATTTTTATCAAATAGTTTTAACCTACCACAATATAGCTTGTCAGGTTGAGTTGTATGTACAGGTATCAATCTTCGCAGTCGTCAGAACCATTTTTCTTATACTTGCTGCGTACTCCTAAATTAATTGAACGCAGAGGTACTTTTTAGAATAGTGTTAACATACTACGATACAATTTTTCAGGTTGCAATGTATGTATTAGTCACATTCTTCGCAGTCAATGGAACAATTTTTCTGAAACTTGCTGCGTACTCCTGATTTACTTTAACGCAGAGGTATTTTTTAAAAACAATTTTAAACTACCACGATATACATTTTCAGACCGAAATGTATGTAACGTTCTCAATCTTTACAGTCGTCAGAACAATTATTCTGATACTTGCTGCATACTCCTAAATTACTTTAACGCAAAGGCACTTTTTTAGATTATTTTTGCTTTCTCATTGAGGAAGCTTTGTTTTCGAAATTTTTTTTTTTTCGGGATTATCATGTCAGTATGTTCAGAATCACCTAAAACGCCCAGAAAAATGGTTTAGAAAAAATGGCCGTATGTGTGCGTGCGTGCGTGCGTGCATGCGTCAAATTTGGCATGCAAGTGTTGTGATTTTTTAAAAAACGTATACATGAATACAGAATATATAGAATATTTAATTTTTCGAAAAAATGTCGTACACTCTATAACTTTCGTAAAAAATCAACGACTCAGCTAAATAATTCTTCATAACTAAAGACACTTTCAGTGGAGTTCGCTATTGCATTTCGACGAAATCGTTAAAGCGATTCGGATTTGATTGAATTTTGAATTTTACGAAAAAAATGCATTTTGCCCTAAATCACGTTGAATTTAAACAAATGAACTGAAGTGTTCTACTTGAAGCAAACAAATGAACTGAAATGATCGGTAAAGTCGTTGGGATTTTACGACATTTTGAATGAAAAAAAAAATAGATTTCCGCTATTACTTCCACAAAAATTAGGAAAGTAACACAAAAATTTGGAGATAATCGAAATGAGATGTAACGGTGTTTGTAACGGAGTTTTCTTTTGTTCGAATAAAAAAGAGTTGCAAAGTAGAACTTTGCACATTGCTTCCTTATTAATTTCTCTTTTTCACAAAACTTCTTCTATAAGGAAGCCAAAGTTAATAAATAAGCTTCTGCATAGAGGTGGCTTTGTGAAAAAGGGAAATTAATGAGGAACCAATGTGCAAAGTTCTACTTTGCAACTTTTTTCGATTATTTTTAAATTGTGTTAACCTATCACAATACAGTTTTTCAGGTCGAAATATATGTATATGTCTCAATCTTCGCAGTCAATAAAACAATTTTTCTGAAAGTTGCTGCGTACTCCTAAATGATTATATGGCATCGGTATTTTGTTAGGATTATTTTTTAAATCATATTTAAACCGTTCGGAGCGCGAAGCGCGACGTTCAAACCATACGGAGCGCGAAGCGCGACGTCCAAACCGTTCGGAGCGCGAAGCACGACGTCCAAATCGTTCGGAGCGAGAAGCGCGACGTTCAAACCATACGGAGCGCGAAGCGCGACGTTCAAACCATACGGAGCGCGAAGCACGACGTCCAAACCGTACGGAGCGCGAAGCGCGGCGTCCAAATCATACGGAGCGCGAAGCGCGACGTTCAAACCATACGGAGCACGAAGCGCGACGTTCAAACCATACGGAGCGCGAAGCACGACGTCCAAACCGTACGGAGCGCGACGTCCAAACCGTTCGGAGCGGGAAGCACGACGTTCAAACCATACGGAGCGCGACGTCCAAACCATACGGAGCGCAAAGCGCGACGTTCAAACCATACGGAGCGCGAAGCGCGACGTCCAAACCATACGGAGCACGAAGCGCGACGACCAAACCATACGGAGCGCGAAGCGCGACGTCCAAACCATACGGAGCGCGAAGCGCGACGTCCAAACCATACGGAGCGCGAAGCGCGACGTCCAAACCATACGGAGCGCGAAGCGCGACGTCCAAACCATACGGAGCGCGAAGCGCGACGTCCAAGTGAGTGCCTTAAAATAACACCAGGGAAAAATGTCCCGAAGAGACATTTTTTCCGCAGGGTCATTTTCCGGGGGGCTTGGGTGGCAGAGCCCCCCAATCGGAGGCTTGGGGGGCGAAGCCCCCCAACAGGAAACCCGGCGCCCCAAAGGAGCGCCGGGTTGCTTGTTAAATTTACACCGAATTCCTGGAAACTGCCGCTAGTGCATTAAGGCCGAAACTACATCGCGAGCTTCCGGGACCGTCGCTACTGGTGCAACCCATGTGCTAATATAAGCAACCTGTCTGGAATCATTTTCGTAATGATAATTTTTGTTTGAACGAAAGTTGCAGCAAAGTCGTAGCTTGCTAAATAGCAAACCTAACGTATTAATATATTTGTTTCACCAGTAGCGACGGTCCCGGAAGTTGTCGATGTAGTTTCGGCCCCAATGCCCTATCGGCAGTTTCCAAGACATCGGTGTAAATAAAAAAATGTGCGATGAAAACCAGTAATCGGGTTGCGCCAATGCACATATTTTTATTTTAACCAAAAGCGCAATGACTACACCTTGCAAATATAGAGTTTAAGAAATCATAGTTTATTCATCACATTTGTTGCAAGGAAAAAAATGGCACAATAATGCGGCTATTGGTTAGATTGGAATTGGGGTTTCGGCATCGAACGGGCTATTGGTTAGACGCAGTGCAATGGTCGTTCTAGGTTAAATCAGTAAGTTTGGTTTTTTTCGGGTTAATAAGAAGTTATAAACACCATACAAATAAAAAGCTGTTTATTATTTTTTACATAAATGTATCACAAACTGCAGTGCAAAAACCTAACGGCTTTACGGTTTCACGCAATTCATGCGAAATAAACAGCGTGAGGTACAAACGAAAAAAAAAATTCTATGTTAATTCTATGTTATTCTATGTTAGGCGTAGGCACCAGGATACCTTTTAACAAAAAAAAACGAATACTTGTGCCTATATCAGTAGTAAAAATTAAATTAAAAAATTAAAAAGTAAATTAAAAAGTAAAAATTAAATTAAAAAATTAAATTAAATGTTGTTTTTGAGGATCCTTATGGTGGGGTGAAATACGACTCGGAGATGTTTAAACTTATTTATTGTATATTATTTATTTATTGTATATTATTTATTTATTGTATATTACTTATTTATTGTGACCATTTCTATCTTTAAAATATCTACTCGTTTTCTATCCTCAGCATCTATGTTTGAATTAATCCACGTTTCGCGCGATTCGCGGGGTTCGCGGGATCGACTATCGACTGTTCGTTCGATGTAAAGGCAACCGTACATCACAGTAGTATCACACAGGCTAGTGCGAACAACTTTTTCAGTTGTTCATAGTCACACAAGCTACTACGAACAATTTTTCCACAATTCATAGTATCGTGTAGACTACTATGATAAACTTTTTGGATTCTGTGAAACCAATATATTTTCCTTGTAAGTCTGACAATATTGTTTATAAAATCTACTTACGGAATTAAATTTTCTTGTGTAGGCTCGGTTTTTTTATGTGCAGAGGTGGATCGGACGAGGTTATGTTGAGCTTGAGCAGGATATGTATCGGCAGGACTACGTAACGAGATTATTATTATTAGAAAATGAGAATATTATAATTGCTATTGCTACTTCAGACCTTTTCTTTCAGTTTTGATTGGTCTTGCGTCTTCGAGGAAGCTGAAAAGCCAACGGTGATGAAGGATGGCCGACAAGTGCGAAAAATCGGCGTGCGAAATTACCGGCGTGTAAGATGCCCGTCGTACGTAAGAAAACGCGGGTATTATGCAAGACGCCAACATTAGTATGGCGCCTTGAATACAATCCAATAAAATCGCTTTTTGTGAAATGAGTCGAGTAGTAGCTACTACCAACGAAAAATATGCCAACGGCAAAACTGACAACGTGAGTCAAGATACCTTCAGTGGAGCGTAATTTTCATATGCTGTATATATGCAATATACGTAACGGCGGGCATGGGTTTTGCACAAAAACCCTGTTTATTATTTTTTTAAATGAATGGCAAAATAGTGCGGCTGCTGGATTGACGCAGCGCAATGGTCGTTCTAGGTTAAATCAGTACATGTTTGGTTTTTTCCGGGTCATTAAGAAGTTAAAAACACAATACAAATTAAAAGCTGTTTATTATTTTTTACATAAATGTATCATAAACTGCAGTCCAAAAACGCAATGGCTTTACGTTTTCACGCAATTCATGCGAAATAAACAGTGTGAGGTACAAACGAAAAAAAAACATTTCTCTATGCTATGTAGGCGTAGGCACCAGGATACTTTTTAAAGAAAAAAAACGAATTTTTGTGCCTATATTATGTGACAGAATTTTTTGAATCTTCTGTCCCCCGGTCTGCAGAGTCGCGAATCTGCAAGTTTTTAGCGTTCCTTCCGACCTCCGATTGGTATTTTTCCAGTTTTAGGGTAATGTTACCTAGTATGTTATCTGACGGTCAATTATAGTGGTCAGGGCACCAAGATTACCGCGGTTCAGGGCCGAATTACTGTGCCACCCGGGATATCTCGGTGATAACGCTCAGGGTGTATCGGAGGAGACGAAGTGATGTTCGGGGGAAAGATTGATTAAGTTTCAGGTACGTTTGGAAGGCCGCAGCGGAGGTGCCTACGACCACTCCGACGCTCGGATCGCCAGGTCGTTTTTCGGTTCCGTTTTTCGTTATCTTTACGTTTACGTTTGTTCAGACTCCCGCGTCACGAGGAGATTCCCTCGTTATCGATCATCACCACGATAGTTGGTCATATATCGGTCAGTTTTGGTTACGTTTCAGGTACCTTTCGGTTATCTTTCGTTATCTTAGTCATCTTTGCTGATTTTCGCCGTCGCGTCCGCCTTTAGGTTCGCTCGGACGCTCGTAGGTGCGCGCGCATCACCGCCGCAGCATCGCCGCGCGTCGCTGAGAGTGGGACCCCGGTTAGAGTAGGGCGCGCGGATTTCATAGCCCTGCTGGGTGATGAGCCGCCGACCGACGATCTCTCGTCGGCCAGCCTTCGGCCGGCAAGCAGCTCTCTTGTTCTCTAATGTTACCTCCTATTACCTAATGCTATCTAATGTTACCGAATGTTACCTAAAATTACCTTTTTAGTGTTAGAATTATTAAGTGTTAGTTATGTTGTCGTATTACCTTTTTTTAAAGTTTTCTATTAGTTATTTCCTCGGCGATACCTTTAATTAGTTTTCCGGCGTTCTCTTTAATTATTTCTGAGTTTAGTTATCTTCTCGGCGTTATCTTTAAGTTTTCCGGCGTTTTCTGTAATTATTTTCGAGTTTTTGTTTAATTTTAGATCGCCGTTTCGCCCGTTACCGGTTAATTATAGCAACGATTATCGAGCCCACGGATTAATATTTGTGTAGTTACCTTGTGTTCTCTGATTAGTTCGCGTTCGTTCTCTAGTGTTCTCTAATATATTCGTGCGCGTTCACTGGTGTTCTCTAGTTAGTTCGTGCGCATTACTTTTGAGTTCACCGATTTATTAAGTGCGGTGATTCGTTCTCTTGCTTTCCGTTTTTTTTTTGGGTGACCACGACGTGACGCGTTCTTGCGCTACCTGGCACCCGGTTATCTCTATTTGTTTTAATGAGAATTCGCTTTTCATTTTCTTTTGAGCTATTTTCGTTTTACGCATCATTTTTGAGCGTGGGTGTTCTCTCGTTACCTCGTTCTCTCGGTTTTGTCGTTCTCTGTTACGTGGAATTAATGTAAAAGGTTCCGGTATTTCATTAATAAACCGACCGAATTTTTCCAATGTAACTGCGTTACGTTTTTGCCGTTATTCAGTGCCACTAAGGATCCACGCCCTCTCTCCACAACCTAGCACACTGAGTCCGTCGCCGGTTACGTTTCGGTTAAGTTTACGTTTTGAGGTTGGGTTGTTTGCCGATTCCGCCCGCGTAATAACATAAAAATTGGCTGGCGCCCACCGGCATTTGGCGACGGGCGAGGAGGGCGCACGAAGGTGGCGCGGAAGTAATTCCCATGGTCACAATTACCAGTAAAAACTAAATATACCATAGTATTTATATAACTAAATCAGCGCCAGGCTTCTTTACATATCACTTCTTTCTTTTAACATTGAACTCGTATTTCTAATAGAAAACCCTTACGACTTTTTTCACGCGAAGTACAAACAATACATTTTTTGTTATGTTCGCATAGGCAAGGCACCAACTTATTTTTTTATAATGAAGTCATGAACACTAATGAAAAAAATCACTTTTTTCTGACGATATCCGACAATCGACGATACATCTTTCCGCGGGAGAGCGTTATTTTGTCTTTGGCATACTCTTTCTTAAAAATAACTATATTTAAGAGTTATCCAATCTATCACATCAGTGTATCGGCAGGACACCTTCGGCAGGAAAAAGAGAAGTAGCAATAGTAATTATAATTGCTATCGCTATTCCTTAATACTTTCAGTTTTAGTTTTTTTGCGCCTTGAACTTTTGCGCTTATAATCAATAAAATAAAATGTTCTTTTCGTATCGATCTCGAACTAAATTTTTGCGCTTATAATCGTAAAAAAAAAAATTCTTTCCATATCGATCTTAAAATGAATTTTTGCGCTTATAATCAGTAAAATAAAAAACTTGTTTCCGCATTGATTTTCGAAATTCCCCGAAAAATTAACATTAATTATTGAATTTCGCCACGATCTCGCGAATTTCTTTGGCGCTGAGGGCCTGCAGCTTTCTGTCGTGTTTTCGGGCAATCTCGCACTCTTTCAGTGTTGGAGTTTTGCGGTCAGCAAGATGCTCCTCGAAAATGAAGCGAAGGTGGCGTGCCCTGCCTTTATCGACTGCCTTTGGAGCTTCTGCGACTGCACGACCATTCTTTTTGTTTCTTAACTGGTTGTGGATCCACGTCTTGATAACCGCAGGATGTCCTGTCTCCCAAGTACTTGCGCTCCTTTTGAATTTTTGCAATTTCTTGCAGTGATGGCAACGTGTCATCCTCGAGGTAGGACCCGAAGCATTCCCAAACTTGCGTTTTTTCTTCGTCGGTCCAACGACGTCTCGACGTCTTGCTGCAAAGCAACGCTACAAATAAAGAAAATAATGAAAATTGTAAAAAATGTGCTTTTAAAAACCATAATATTTTGTAAGAATGTTGCATACAATCGTCCTGTTTTGACGTTTTTATTGCGTGGGCTTTCTTAGATTTTGCTGGAGGTGAAAAATCCGAGGGAGAATCCGGCGACGAATCTGGCGACGAATCCGGCGACGATTCCGGCGACGATTGAGCGTGCTTCTTCGGCTTTTCGGGTCCTCGCTTCGTTGTGCTCCTACGATTCGATTTTGTCGCACATTTCGCCGGGGCTTGGAAGCTTACGCGACGCTTCATCTTTTTTGCCAACACACGATCGTTCAACGGCCTACTGTCCGGCGACGACGGAGGAGTCACAATATTTGACTTGCGTTTTTTTCTTGAGCATTTCGATGCTACGCTGATCTCCGACGTGATCGACGATTCTGAACTCGACGAATGCGAGCGCTTTCTCGATGGTGTTCCGCGTGATTGTGTGTGCACTTGTGACTCCAGTTGCGAACACCCATCATCGGTCGTGCTCAGCGTACTCTCGATTACACTTTCACCTAAGAAAAAATAACAAAAAAATAAGAAAAGACAAATACATTTAAAAATATCTACAAATATTACAAGTATAACAACCAGGTGCGTCGTGTCCACCGGTTGTGTCCTGATCGGTAGTGTTTGTTGTGTTGTTTCCGCTGTCGCCCGTTTCATTGAGCCCTTGTGCCTTCTCCAAAACTTTGGACATGTCGAGAATGTCAACCGCTGCAACGGGTTGTCGATAAATTTCTCGATGTATATTTTCGTGGTGTCCCATGAAATTAGCGACTCGCGATATCTGCTTCTCGGATAAATCCAACGTGACGCAGCGGGTGGCGATGTGTTTCCTCAAATTGGTGCCTCTCAGAGACGAAGCATCCTTTGCACCGCACTCACTAGAGAACTGTCTCATTAAGGCGCATGTCCTCAGGTGTTTGAAACGCTTTGGATCAGAGCTGGCCACTCCGAAGACGTACGGATTCTTCGAGGGGACGTTCGCGGAGCTGCGGTGCTCGTGCAGCAGCTGTACGGTTTTTACTATCGTAGTGCTCATGAGGAGTGGAACCGTCCTGTTCAGCTTACCGCGAATCTCGATGCGGGCGTACTTTTTGGCCGAAATTTTATCGCTTTGTGACAAGCTCTTGTACAAATCGTCGTTCTCGTCGATGCTTGTTCGGTTCTCCAACTCTTCAATGGACATGCGTTCCAGTTCTCCTGCTCTCCGACGATTGAACACTTGTAGTTTGATCAGCACTGCGCCCGCGAGATTCTTCCACGTGTCCAAGTCAAAAGCCTCCGTGAGTTGCTCGAAATTCGTTGCGATTATCGCGTCGAGATGAGCATCGAGCGTTTTGATATCCTCCGTCTTTGGCAGGTTTACTTTTTTCGTGCGCTTCACGTGCGTCAGCGTCTCAGTAACGCCTTTATTGACACTGCATCCGTAATCTTCTGAGAGAGGCTTCAAAAAATCTTTTGTGTGCTTTTTCTTTACGTCGTCGTGCTTCTTGATGCACTCAGCTTCGAGAATGAGTCCGAGTTTCTTCAGCGCAGTGCCTATCGCTGAGGCATTCGATGGTGTCTTGTAGAGTTGCGTTTTCGGATCTAAGCCAGCCAAAACGTTGACTGCATCTATCGTCGCGTTGTAGTACTTCGGATCGAATACCGACGCCATGTCCGTGATGCTATCATCGATTCTCCTTATCGCTTCGAGGAACCTGCCGAGTCTTCTCAGGTGTGCTCTGATTTCGTCATGCTGGTGGGCCAATCGCAGATTCTTGCATTGCTTGTTTCCGTAGAGGACAATCAATTCGTCGTATCTAATTATACTACGAGTCTCGTTCTCGGATTACACATTGTAGTACCGTCTACTAACACACGATGGCATCACGTATTCAGAGCTAAAGAAAGCGAAGCGCGGCCACTCCGCGGCGCCTCGGTCGACTCCCCAACAACGTCATAACGTTTTTCGTGCGCGGTGATAACGCACGTCGAGAGCTAAAATTTTCCAAATTTTCGAAGTTTTCAGTTTAATCATGGGAAAATCGAGCAAATCGAGTAAGAGAAAGAAGAGTCATAAGGATGACGACAAAAGATTATTTAAGAAATTTAAGAAATTTATGGAAACCGTGCAATCTCCATCTGACTCGTCGAACGACGAGGATCCTCGCGACAACGGCCGTTCGGATAATCGGTCTTCGGGGAAAGAAGCAGAGGATGTCCAAATTGTTCTTCAAGGTTAGTTATATTTTTTTCAGATAATTCCCCGGGGTCTTGGCGACGTAGTCGTACAAAGCCGAACTCTTTGAGTGTCGGTTTGGACCTGACATAACCTATACAGTTAGCGGGAAGCGTCTCGTCGGAGACGGTTGACTCGGCGGCATTGCCCGTACAGCGGAGGGGCTTTTCTGGCACCTTCTGCGAGTCCGTATCGCACTGTTCTCCTTTGTTGACAATTGACTTGGCAGCTTTGGCTGTACGAAGATAGTAAATTTTTATTTTGCTATCTTATGTCAAAATGTCCCGGACCAAAAGGTCCTTATCGTCGTCTGGCACACGCACATAATTTGTTGTGTTGCAGACTCGAATGGAGAGAACAAGGAGAATGTGGATGGATCGGCTACTGACATTGGAAAACTCTCAGATTCAGACGCAGCATTGCCTGCGTCACAAGCTGACGTTGCAGCATCGGACGTTCCTGTTCAGGAGTTCGACGAAGAGACTCTGCGAATCCTTGGAGTGGACGTCAGCTCGGACATGCAGGAATTACACTTGCATCCAAGTCTAGCAGCTAATTGGGAAAAATGGATCGCGAATGGCCTGGAAAAAAATCTGCAGGCTGAGACGTTGGCGAAGTACGCACGAATTGGCAACTGTAGTCTGGAAGCGCCAAAATTTGAGACCGCCGTAAAGCGGGATAAATATCTTGCGAACGCGCAAAATATTCGCGGTTCAGCTTTGGCGGCTTTAGGGGCCGGTATAACCCTACTTCTTAATCGTAAGGATGAGGAAGTGGACCAACATCAGCTACTCGTGTATCTTGCCGATGCGGGCAGGCTATTTACAGCAGCGCATCGTCTGGATTCTATTTCAAGAAAGGCCTTTATTGTTCCTTCGCTTGACAAGAAGGTTAAGGCAATTTTGGAGGGAATAAAAACAGATTCCTTTTTGTTTGGGGCCGATCTTGCTGAGAAGATAAAGGCTGCCAAATCGATTGAAAAAGTCGGTTCCGAGCTGAAGGCTCAGCCACCGACACAGAAGCCTCCGCTTCATAATTCAAATACGGGAAACTGGAAGCGCCCTCCTGCTCAGTCTTATCGAGGAGGTGCTCAGGGGGGCAACAACCAGAGGAATTCTCACAAATATGTGAAGTTCCAACGCACACCGGCGAAGCAGCGGTCGGGGGGTCCTCGATCTCAAGGCCCACCTCACAGTCGGAACTCGTCGAACAATTAGAGGTATTCAATGTTGCAGGCCGCCTTCATAAATATTTAGAAGCGTGGAAGACAATTACGAACGACCCATTCGTTTTGAATTGCATCAAAGGTTGTAAAATTGATTTCGACTATCCTCCGCATGAAGAATTTGTACCTTCGCCTATAAATTTGCAATCGTCAGAAGACCGCGATGCAATGGTGTTGGCGATTGATAGATTACGAATGTTAGGGGCTGTTAGAGAATGCACGCCTTGTTCGGGTCAGTTTTTGTCGTCCTTTTTTCTCGTACCTAAGTCTGACGGTTCGATGCGGTTCGTGTTAAATTTAAAGAAACTTAACGAGTTCATAACGACGCAGCATTTCAAACTTGAAGATATCAGAACCGCAACAAAGTTGATTTCACGACACGATTATATGTGTTGTCTAGATTTGCAAGACGCATATTTTTTGATCGCCATGCATAGTGAATCCCGCAAATTTTTGAGATTTCGATTCGAGGGCAGACTTTTTGAATTTATTTGCCTCCCATTTGGCCTGTGCACGGCACCGTTTATTTTTACGAAGATATTGAAACCTGTAGTGAATTTTTTGCGGATGAAAGGTTATGCATCGACAATCTATTTAGATGACATTCTTTGTATCGGCGCGAACGCCGCTGCGTGTGTAACGAACGCCGAGGAGACCCGTAGGTTGTTGGAATTTTTGGGGTTTTTGATTAATCTAAAAAAAAGTCAATTCGTCCCTAATACAAGCTGTAAGTTTTTAGGATACGTAATCAATTCACGGGATATGACATTAGAATTGCCACAGCAGAAACGGGATAAGATCGCGAATCTAATTCGAGATTTTAAGAGAAAAGAGTCGTGTACGATACGGGAATTCGCGCACTGCATTGGGAAATTGATCGATTGTTGTCGCGCAATTGAATATGGTTGGTTGTATACCAAACAATTTGAACGAGATAAATATTTAGCGTTGCTTATTAGCGGAGGAGATTATGACTCGCGAATGTGGCTATCGGCCGATCTGCAAAGCGATTTCGAGTGGTGGCGAGTCAACCTTCGTGACTCGGTTAGTTCCATAAAAAGTTTCCGTTTTAGGATGGAAATTTTTTCGGATGCTTCTAAGACTGGCTGGGGCGCGTATTGTAATGACGAGCGCGCTCATGGATTTTGGTCAGAGTCTGAACGCAAACTCCATATTAATCATTTGGAGCTTATGGCCGTGGGTTTAGCTTTGAGATGTTTCGCAAAGGACGCAAGGAATTGTGAGGTTTTATTGCGAGTCGACAACACCACTGCGATTGCTTATGTAAATCGCATGGGCGGAATACAATATTCGCGGTTGAATAAGATTGCTAGAGACGTTTGGCAATGGTGTGAGAACAGAGGAATCTGGATTTTTGCTTCATATATCGCATCTAAAGCGAACGTGGAAGCGGACCAGGAGTCACGCATAAAAAATATTGATACCGAATGGGAGTTGTCGAGTTCAATCTATGATTCGATAATTTCAAAGTTTGGTCGGCCAGACATAGATTTATTTGCTACGCGGATCAACGCCAAGTGCGAAATATACTGTTCATGGCACAGAGATCCCGACGCGTTTGCAATCGATGCATTCACACTGGATTGGGGTAGTAATTTCTTTTATGCTTTCCCTCCGTTTGCGCTCGTATTGAGAGTGTTGAGAAAAATTATCGCTGATGAAGCTTGTGGCATTGTCGTCGTGCCGAACTGGCCGTCGCAGCCCTGGTACCCTTTGTTTATGGGTTTACTTACTACTAAACCGATGATTTTCAAACCATCTAAGCACCTTTTGTTGTCTCCTTGTAGATGTCTTCGACATCCTCTGGAGCGATCGCTGGGACTAGTTGCAGGGACATTGTCCGGGAGGCATACAGGATGAAGAACTTCTCGAACTCTGTTATAGAGGTTTTCATTGCATCTTTATCAGACAATACATGGAAGCAATACAGTGGACCGATCAAATTGTGGGTGGATTTTTGTCGATTGAACGATATCGATGTTTATAATGCAGAGGTTAACTCTATTTTACAATTTTTGGAGGACAGATATAGGGCAGGTGCTTCTTATGGCACATTGAATTCGACGCGTGCAGCGATTTCGTTGATCTTTGTTAGAGACATTTCTAATAACGTGTCTATGAGTCGGTTCTTCAAAGGGGTCTTCCGATTGAGACCAATCAAACCGAAGTATGATGAGACATGGGATGTAAGCCCAGTCTTGGACCACGTTGTTAAATTGTATCCCTTAGATACTCTGAATTTGCGACAACTCACTGAGCGTTTGGTGATTCTTTTAGCGTTAGGCACAGCTCACAGGTCGCAGACATTATCCCTCATAAATCTAAAAAATATTGTCCGTTCGCCAAACGGTTATGAGATTAGAATCCCCGATCTAATAAAAACATCAAGGCCTGGAGCCCTCCAGCCATTGCTTCTGCTCCCGGTTTTTGACGAGAAGCCCACGCTTTGTATAACGCGTACGCTCGATAAATACATCGAGGTCACTAAGTCGCTTCGAGGCGATTGTCTTACGCTGTTGATTACAACGCGAAAACCGTATAAAGCCGCAACTTCGGAGACGATAAGTCGTTGGATAAAAGCCCTTTTAAAGAAAAGCGGGATAGATGATAAGTTTACGGCACACAGTACGAGACATGCGTCTACGTCGTCAGCACTTGCGAAAGGCATCGATATTTCTGCGATTAAAAATACTGCAGGCTGGTCTAAGGACTCACAAACGTTTGCAAGGTTTTATAATAGGCCTATCGTGCCGAGTAGGAGAGACTTTGCTGCGGCAGTCCTTCATCCTTTATAAGGTTGTTGTTTGCTTAAAAGCTTTGTGTATTTTATACCATAGTTTAGCTACAAAATGTGCTGATGTTTCGCCCGTTTTGTCTGTTGCGAGAAATAATAATAATAATAAAAAGTAAAATGGTGTAATTTTCTCTGAACATCTACAATGTGTAATCCGAGAACGAGACTCGTAGTATAATTGATCGATCAAACGAACTTACCTGTGTGAAGTTCGATCGTAATTATACGTAGAGTCTCGTTCGAGATTATTACACCCCACCCTGTAAAGGAATTTTTTATTCCTTTTAATTTTTAATTTTTTTTAGACCCCCCCCATTTCTGATAGGATTTTTTCCTTTTTATTATGTTCATGTACTTTAAACAATATGACGTTGTTGGGGAGTCGACCGAGGCGCCGCGGAGTGGCCGCGCTTCGCTTTCTTTAGCTCTGAATACGTGATGCCATCGTGTGTTAGTAGACGGTACTACAATGTGTAATCATCTCGAACGAGACTCTACGTATAATTACGATCGAACTTCACACAGGTAAGTTCGTTTGATCGATCAATAATACGAGTGATGTTGTCGTCTCTCATGACCGGGAACACGTTTCGCCGCAATACGTGTGAAGCACTTGGATGGATGCGTCCAAGTGTTTGGCGTGCTCGCATCAACAAATTTCTCGAGGAGTCACGTTTGCTTGACATACACGATTTGTAGTGATGACGGATGTTGTTTTTGGAATAGAATCCGCGGCACTTCGCACACGGGACGAAATTCTGGCCAGGACGTTTCTCGTTTTTGGTAGGCCTTCGAAAAGGAATCAGCCTCCCGTTGTTGAAATCCTTATTCACGTTGAAAATAAAATTCCCTTTTTTACGGACTTCAGCGATCAACGTTTTCCGTTCTTTGGAATTGTTTGGAAGGCACACAAACTTCTTAACCGCGGGTTCATTCGAATGTTTGCTTTCCAGGTGTCGAGCAATTTTGCTTTGCTGAGATTTTTAGTAAATACAAAAAATTTTCTTTTGCCCGCCTTTTGAGCCCCGGGATTTTTCAGCAACTTGCTCTCGCTCATCACAAGCGGTGTTACCGGGCACGTTAAATGATTCGTGAAGGCTGTACTCTGCCGACTCGCAGCTGGCATTAACGGATGGGCCTCGATCTTTTGAAGATTCGTCCCTTTCTTCGCCTTCGGAACAGCTCTCATCACCCTGCTCTTCATCGGATGGCTCATACACCGATCCATCGGAGTCGAAGCTTTCGCTGTCGCTGGCTGATTTGTCGCATTCATCTCCTTAGTGCGTGTTGCCTATAAAAAACATAGACTGTAAAAAAGAATAACGGAACAAAAAGTGTGTTGCATTATAAGGTCTATTTTTTTTTTCATTGGTGAGGGAAAAATTGAAAAATATGTTCTCATCGGAAAGGGGAAAAAAATTGTTGTTACATCGGTGAGGAAAAAAATACGTTTTATAATAAAAAGACCTACTTTTTTCCTCACCAATTAAAAAATAAAAAATAATTCTTTTCTCATAGGATTGCAGCAAAGTATTTTTCTATTATTGGACCCACTAGTTAGGTCTACAGATTGCTTCGCAGAGTGAAAAACCCATGTTTCTGGTTTTTAAGCGACTGGTTGACCCAATCTGTGGGCCCAATGACAAAAAAGTTATTCACTGCGATCCTATAAGAATGGAATCGTTTCCATTTTTTTAATCGGTGAGGAAAAAATAAAAAATATATTTTGTTTTTACATCGGTGAGGAAACATTTTTTATAAATATTTTTTATTTTTTCAGCGGTGAGGAAAAAAAAGATCTTATAATAAAAAGACCTACTTTTTTCCTCACCGATTAAAAAATAAAAAATAATTCTTTTCTCATAGGATCGCAGCAAACTATTTTTCTATCACTGGACCCAATAGTTGGGTCAACCTGTTGCTTCGGAAAGTGAAAAACCCATATTTCTGATTTCGAATTCAATAAGAATGGAATTGTTTCATTTTTTTAATCGGTGAGGAAAAAGAAGATCTTATAATAGAAAAAAAAGTTTTTTTTACTGACTTCTCCCCCTTAATATAGAAAGCGTTTTTAAAATAAATTGTTAAAATACCAGAAAACTAACCAGTAAGAGAATCAACATTCTCTTGTGTGCCTCCTTCAGATTCCAGGACCTTTGGATAATTTTCCACCACTGATTCCCGCACATCTACGAGTCCTTGGAGATCTAATTAATACGGAAACGGTTAATTATAAGGCACGATACATCAATACGTTTATTTTTTACAGATGACGAGAAAAACAAAAAAATAGAAACGAAAAAGAATATTTTAAATAATCAACATTTCCTCTTTTCTTTACTCATATTTTCACAAATGATAATATAATATTTCACTATATTTCAATATTTTTGGGGGTTCCATTGTGGACGATTGTGCGTAAACACGTAAACCCTGTGCCGCTGCATTTTAACCAAGTGACAAAACGACAGTAGTTATAGTACAGATTTAAAATTTGACCCAGTCAAAGAACTAAACACCCTGCTCCGTTGAGAGGTTGAGATACGAAGCTGCGCACTCAATAGCAAACGTACTCCGTAAGTTTTAATATTTACACCCGGAAAGAGGTTATGTTCCTGAGCAGAAATGTCAAGTCCATTAGACAGCCTCGCTATCAGAGAGGACCTCATAGAGCATATCCCCACTTTATCGAGCAGCACTGACAAGCTAGACAACATCATTACCAACAGCTGGAAGGGGGGCGTTCCTGATGTGATTTCGCCAACTCAACCGGCGGCAGCATCTTCGGTGGCACCTACCACTACTCCTAAGCCCACACGGACACCGGAGCAAAAAAGAAGAGTAGGGAGACCGAGCAAAGCTACTGCTCTGCAGCAAAGAGCTCGCAGCGACTCGGCGGGAAACATTAAGGATATTTTGAAGAGAAAAAGGAGTACGATGGAAAATGAATTAATGGACAAAATCATGGCAAGCTCGCCCTTCAAGAAGAATGCACTTATTCAACGCTCCCCGGAGAAAAAAGAGTCGGTGAGCCACTCTTTATCTGGAGCTCGCAATTCGCGTGACTCCTCTCCTAGTGAGGATAAAGGGAAAACGGGCATCAGGGACGATGCTGAATCGTCCAATAATTCCAACTCACCGCAAGATCACCCGAGTCACGAATTTTCAACGCCCGAACTGATGAAGCGCCTACTAGAGCAAATGGAGGAAATGCGTCGCGAAAATAACGTCAACGCAAGAAAAATCCAAGACAAAATGGAGGACATAAAAAAAGAGAATGCTATACAATCGGAAGACATAAGAAAGGAAATGAAAGTAGAGGTCGAAAAAAGCGCTACGCAGCAGTCGAACGCACTGAAGGAGATCGAAACAAAATTCTTCAATAAACTCAAGGAACTTGAGGGAAAAATAGAGGAAATTAATCCGAAGGAGGAAATTTCAGCTCTCGCGGTTCGTGTCACCGATCTGGAAGAACATAACGGATCGGCCGACCCCGTCCTGAAGGAGGAACTGGCATATATGCGAAAACGGATCGAAATGCAAGAAAAGGAATTAAAACGAAATAACATTGTCATCAGGGGACTCCAGCGAACGAACAAACCTGCAATAGACGACGTTGAAGCCTTTCTTCTGGAGGAATTTGGTCTAAGCAACGCAGTTGAAAGGGTCAAAGAAGTGGGATTTCGTCGAAAGATCCTCATCGTCAAACTATATGCACAGTGCGACAAGGAAGAAATTATGAAACAAAAATCCAAACTGGGTACTAAAACGATATATATCGATCAAGAACTCACGGCTGCCGAGCTGGTAATACAGAACTCCATCAAGAATGAAGCCAAAACACTCAAAGCGGAAGGGAAAAAAGTGAGTGTCCGTTTTCAAAAACTCGTCGTCGACGGCGAGTGGCTCATTTGGAACCGCGCCTTGGGGAAACTGGAGAAAAAGGACAACAAAACTCGTAAGGACCAGCAGCTAACGCAGCCTCTACGCCAGACTCCAAAAAACTAAGGAGCATAAAAATAGTATTTTGGAATACACACGGCATTAAAAATCTGTCAACGAACAATCTGAACTACGACCTGGATATTTGCTGCTTCTCCGAGACCTGGAGCACGTACGAATCAAACTCATCGCTACCGGAACGAATAAGAGGCTACTTCAAGTGCTGGGTACCAGCGACAAAGGACAAGGCAAAAGGCAGAGCGAGTGGCGGTTTAATCAGTGTGGTGAAAACAAAATTCAAATCGGAAATAGTGAATGTGTCTCCCTGGTGGTGTTTCGTAAGAGTCACATGTGGCTGCTCGTGCATCATTGTTGGTTCCTTCTATTTTTCCCCGTCGCTAAATACCAAAGAGATTTTAGATGTTTTGCAACTCACATTAGATGACATTATAGTTAGATTCCCGGGCGACAATATAATACTTGGCGGTGATTTTAATGCGCGTGTCCCAACCACGGATGATTTACCGGAGGAAATTTTTGAAAATACCGTTTTATTTGAAACTAGAGAAGCCCACGATAAGAATGATAATGAAAAGGGGAAAGTGCTACTTGATTTCATGACCTCCAACTCATTTGTACTGATAAATGGCAGAGTGAAAAGTGACCGTCCAGCCCATTTTACCTTCATTAACGCAAATGGAGAAAGCACAATAGATTTAGTGTGGGTGTTAGCCAACGAACTTGAATCCGTACAAAACCTTGAAGTCGGTCACTTTCTCATCGGATCTGACCACCTGCCAGTGGTACTAACAATACAGAAGAACCATGAAATACCTTTAGATTGCGACGACACTCCTTCCCCTGCCATTAATCAAGCGAGGGGCCTAAAATGGGCGACGGAAAATAGCGAGCAATTTCGAAATTATATGGCGCAATCGCCGAGGATTTTTGTGAATTTTTCTACCTCGAATGTTGAGGAATTGTGCGATAATCTTAAAAATGCAATAACGGAATCGGCTATGGAGGCTGGGATGGGGGGAAAAAACACAGGCCGTCACTCAAATTGGCAGCATAAGGCTTGGTTCGACGTGAGCTGTAACAACGCAAGGAAAGCGCTGATTGGCCAGTTAAAGATAGTTAAGGACACTGAATATCTGCCCTCCGAACTAGAAACATACGTGGCACAAAAAAAAGATTACATTGCTTTAATTCGGGACACAAAAAATGCACACAAAACTGAGCTAGTCGAAAAATTTGCGAAAGTTGATAGTCCCAAACTATTCTGGAGTGCGGTTAAAAGCTGCAAGCGCCGACCAATACAAATATGTACAAATAGCCCGTCAATCGCCGCTTGGAATGAATTTTATAGGAATATGTACCCCCCAAGATCAGTAGTACCTGCAGTCCTCCATGGCGCGTTTAATCCAGCACTGGACCAACCAATAGCTGCACAAGAACTTGAGAGTAGTATTAAAAAAGCTAAGAGCGGGAAAACCCCGGGGATAGATGCAGTTTCCTCGGATTTCTATAAAAATCTCCCGCACGAGTGGTTTCTATATCTGCTAGCTCTCTTCAATAAAATTCTGGAATGTGAAACGATACCTACTCTGTGGACTAAAGTAACACTTTGTATGATTCATAAAAAAGGTGACGTAAATGACCCGCTAAACTATAGAGGAATAGCCTTGGTAAATAACATAACTAAACTGTTCACACAAATATTACATGATAGGTTGGAGAAATGGGTTAAAGAGAATGAGCTTGTACCGGAAGAACAAGCGGGATTTAGAGCGGGCAGAGGTGTCATGGACAACATCTTTGCACTGCAAACAGCTATACACCTAAGACTGCGGCAAAAAGGGGGTAAAGTTTATGCGTTGTTCGTAGACTTTAGACGGGCATTTGACTCGATACCACATGGAAAATTATGGAAAAAAATGAACCAGGTAGGAGTTAGCCGAAAGTTTATAAGAATCTTATCAAGAGACGCGGTAGCGTCTCGACGCCAAGTATTAAAAGAAATCTATAATGCCGCCTCACGAGACTCTCACGACGAGACGCTAGCGCTACTCTTACTTTACAGCACGTTCGTCCTTTTTCGTCTGCTACGAAATTCTAACTGGAATTATCTGAGTCAACACGTCGCGAGCGCCAAATGTGTCAGGTTCAATATTTTTTTTTTTTTTTTTTCTTTCCAATGAACCCTATTTCAATCAAATCGGTGACCGCAACGCTAATATCTGGCCACTTACGATTTCGATTCTGTCAAAAACTTTTCGTCCGCACTCACACAACATCGATGCGAATTTGTCCGATCCGTATACGTGCATGGCGTGTACCAGCACACTCTCACTTCGTCTGTAACTCTAATTATCTCAGGCAATACATCGCGGGCGCTAAATGTGTCAGCGCCAATATTTTTTATCTTTTTCCGCCTTATTAATGAGACCTATTTCGATATAATCGGTTCCCGAAGTGCTGATATCTGGCAAAATGTCACTTTTGTCTGAACTCACACATCGAGACAGATTTGTCCGATTGCATATACGTGTGCATCCGTGTAAACGAACAACGCACACATAACATAACAAATGGCGCCCGCAGCGGTAGCCTGAAGAAGTTGCGGCAACGATCGTCTATCGACCAGCTCGCTCTCGTCGTCTGACATAATCGTCGTCTGACAGTAAAAAAGTGACAGGGTTGTACACTCTACTGTAGTGTAATGAGGACTCTAGTGTAATGGTTTGTCTATCATATCAATAAAAATAATTGATGTGAAGGAAAGACGCGCACACAGGAGCGACGGCCCCAAAGTCATGAGATCGCGATGATCGTGAATCGCCTGAGCGGACCGGCTGCTCCCGACGTGTGACAAAAAGTGAGAAGATCGTGCGTGATTATTACTTTAACATTTACTATCGAGTGTAATGATTTAATAATAATCTCGCGTCTTAACGCAAAAGTGTCTTTTCAAAGCAACAAAAATCATCATGTGGAGGACACTTTATCCTGTCCATGAAAGATCGATTTTTTGAGGTTATATTTTGGGTTAATTTGGACTAATTGTCATGTTGGAATAATTTATTGTAGTATTTTTAGACGTTTCCATTACTTATCCGTGATAGAGCACTAACTATTTGGTGTCTTGTAGACATAAAGAATGCAGAGGATAGACGTGGTGAAAATGGTTTGTCCACTGGCGGAGCATAACAGTGAACAACGTCAATTGCAAGAAGGGCGATCTGACCATACGCCCAATGAGCCCTGTCGTTGCATGCATGTATTGAAGATGGTTTTCAAAAAGATGTGAAATAAACCAAAAAATGTTTTTTCAAAACAAAAATTGTACGCCAAGTATTAAAAGAGTAGCCGTCTCTCACAAAAAAAACTCTCCCAAAAAAAATCTCTCATAAAAAAAAACTCTCCCAAAAAAACTCTCTCACCAAAAAAAACTCTCCCAAAAAAATTCTCTCACCAAAAAAAACTCTCCCAAAAAAACTCTCTCACCAAAAAAAACTCCCAAAAAATATCTTACAAAAATATTAACGAATCAATATATTAGCCAAGTAAAACTCCTCGGTAAAAAAAAAAAAACTTGGTGTACCAGCATTTTACTTCTCGTCCTTATTTCAATGAACTATGTGCGGAAGCAAAACGCTGGTACACCAAGTTTTTTTTTTTTTACCGAGGAGTTTTACTTGGCTAATATATTGATTCGTTAATATTTTTGTAAGATATTTTTTGGGAGTTTTTTTTGGTGAGAGAGTTTTTTTGGGAGAGTTTTTTTTGGTGAGAGAATTTTTTTGGGAGAGTTTTTTTTGGTGAGAGAGTTTTTTTGGGAGAGTTTTTTTTTATGAGAGATTTTTTTTGGGAGAGTTTTTTTTGTGAGATCAAATCTATACGAGTCTGCCTCTCTCCATGTGAAGACGAAATTGGGTCTTTCCGACAATTTTGACGTAACGGAAGGAGTATTACAGGGGGAAGTCATTAGCCCGCTTTTATTTATAATTTATATATCTGACATAATTTCGTACTTCAATGGCAAAAAGGTGAGAGGGATTGACCTTGATAACCTCCATGACCTTCTTATGTTGTTATATGCGGACGACCTCGTTATCTTGGCTCATTCTCCCATAGATTTAAAAAGGAAGCTGCTCATTCTCGAAGAATACTGCGATGAAAATGGACTTACTGTTAACACCCAGAAAACGCAAATTGTAATATTCCGGGCCGGTGGAAAACTTGGGGAAAACTCACAGAACTTTAAGTACAAAGGTGAGAAAGTCGAAATTGTGAGCCAGTATACCTATCTAGGAGTTGCGTTATCATGTTCAGGCCAGGGACTGCTTGCGGCGGAAAAAGCAGTGGCGAAAGCGAAGATAGCGTCAGCATCTGCAAGAGCGATCCTTGCAACGGCGAAGGCAGATTCGTGGGAAAGCGCTTTAAAACTATACAGGGCTGTCACCTTATCCACGTTACTATACACGGCACCGATCTGGGGTTTAAGATACACTGATGTAATCGAAAAGGCACAGATGGATTTTTTTAAGAGATATCTGAATCTCCCTAGGTGTATGCCTGGATATCTGTTGCGTCTAGAGTTGGGGATAAAAAATGTGACTTGGGAAGTCATTAAACTTTCGCTAGGTTGGGTTCTTAAAATCTTGAAAATGGACGATTATCGTCTTCCCAAAATCTGCCTCAAGCGCTTAATAGATCTAAGGGGCGTATCCACCGCTAAACCGCAATATAACTGGATTGTTCAACTGCAGAACGCAATAGGCACCGAGGCAAGTGAACAGCTTTTCAGCAGCCTCGATAGTAACTATTGGATAAGTAAAAACCTTGCAAATTGCTTCCTCTGAATTTTGCACTTTTAACGAAGCTACATCTACGAGGAAGTATGTTGATCGATTTTGGCTTCCTCATAGAGGAAGCTTCGTTAAAAGTGCAAAATTCAGAGGAAGCAATTTGCAAGGTTCTACTTTGCAGGTTTTTTCGGCTGTTTTTTTTTAATAAATAAAAATGTAAGATTTTAACCACCGAACCGATTTCCCTCAAATTTGTACCCAACCCTTGGTTCATGATAGTGAATGTGTGGACCAAATTAGAAGCCGGTACCTTGTAATTTGCATGATCCAGCGTGATAACGAGATTTTTCAAAATGTTCTAAATGCCATAAAATTTGAACGGCTTTTCAGATCCGCGTCAAATTTGTACTCGAAACGTGGTCCATGCTTGTCCATACGTGAATCAAATTTGAGAAAATTCTGCAAAAATTTTTTTCCGATTTTTTTTTGGGTGCCGGCTTTTTTTTGTTTTTCATGCAGCAAAATCCAAATTTACCGACACAATGGCAGTTTCCTCGACGATACTCATCGATAATAATCAATGAACGTAATGACATGTTCGAAATTGCAATCGGATGTCTCATAATTTACAGGAGCTATAGTACTTACAGACATTTGAAAAAATAATGAATTTGCAAGAACATGAGAACTGCTTTACCGATTTTCGCCAAATTTGATACAAGTCATGGTTTTAAGGTGGTCTATTGTCGTACAGAATTTCATCCCGATATCTCTCAATTTGCGGAAGTTATATCGCGAAAACGATTTTTGCCAAATTTTCAAAATGCTGTAAAATCTGAATTTCCTAACCGATTCGCGCCAAATACAATCCCATACAGTATTTTATGATAGCGAACGTGCGTGCCAAATTTGAAGAACATTCTTAAAAAATTACAGCAGTTATCGTGTTAACAAAAAAACGTGCACATACACACATACGCACACACACACACACACATACAGACATTTCGCACAAACCACTTTTCTCGACGTTTTGGACCATGCTGAGTGTACTGACATGAAAATCTCGAAAAAAAAAATTTCACGAAAACAAGGCTTCCTCTATGAGGAAGCAAAAAGAGGAAATTCTAAATAGACTCGAGCTTCGGCTAAAAGGTGGCGACCTTGAGAAATACCAGCTTTCTAAATGTTGCCAATGGCAGCTTCCGAGAACAATATCAGACAGTTTTAGTAACTTCTATCCAAGAAGAGAGATTTTGGACCGTATCAGAGCTAAGGCGCAGCTAAGACTAGCATCCTGCCACGCCAGACGATTTACTATAGGGAAAAATGTGTACGAGATCGACCCAACACAAGTGTGTATTCTATGTCAAAACGGCGCAAATGAGACGTTGGAACATGTTATGCTTAGATGCCCAATTTATACACCGTACAGAGAATATTATATTTACCCACGATTCACTGCAAGCAGAAGTGCAGAAGATAATCTGATCTCGTTATTAAGTCAAAACAATGCTGTGAGCCTTAAGGCATTATACCTATACCTGTTGAACTGCTTTAGACTAAGATTCTCTCTAATTATGAAATAAGATTGATGTTAAGAAATATGTATTTTGTAAAATTCGGAACTGCCCGCACTATGAATGCGTTATGTATTCGATACGTGTGCGTAATAAAGATATTATTATTATTATTATATTTCAATATTTTTATATTGAAAAAAATAATAAATAATAATTTTTATTATATAATATCATCATTTTCAATAATTATATTGATTTTTTTCCCTATTATATTTCAATATTTTTAATTCACATCTCATTTATGATTTACGTACCTTTCAGAATATCATCCGTAGTTTTCGATGATGTTTCCAACTCGCATCCTGAACAAAAGTGAGCGCGATCTTGGGACTCGTAAGAGGCGAGGGGATCAGCGGAATTTGAGTAATAAATGATGTAATACTCGATTATAATGTGTAACGAATAAAGGCAGTTTAATGCGAAATAGAGAATTAGTACGTTGCCCTGCACGGCTTCACGTACTCTCGCTCGAGCTGTTCGACCGTAACTGCCGAGATTGACCGGCGCCGGCGAGCAGTCACCTAGTCAAAAAAATCTGTTTACGCGAGGCGACCGAATTTCCCCAACGCGTTACAAGGCGGCGAGTTACGCGCTCGCGATACA
>OZ010632.1:5002144-5088417 GCA_963932165.1 Pimpla rufipes
ATTTCTTATTGCTGGCGTCTTGATTGTGTAGTCTCCTCCTAAGTTCTTCTGCATCACGTTCTTAAGCTTCATTCGATCCTCTTGTTCTGAGCAACCAACAATTACTCTTCCATTTTGCCCCGCCACTATTCTGGTTACATTTATTCCCTCCTTGATTATGTCGATTTTTTTTTTCATATTTTTTACTGTCTCTTCACTACTCTGTTCTCCGTTTGGTTGTATTATCACGACCTCCTCTTTTCCGTGCGTGTTGTTGGCAGCCACCGATGCATACGTTGATTTCTGCGTCTCCCTGCGTACTTCGTTTCTGGTGTCCCATGTCCTTTGGTTTCTTCTTCCCTCATTGGTTGGTCCTACCAAGATTTCCTTTAGTTCCTGTATCCCGTTTTGCATCCGTATTAATTCGTCATTGAAGTTTCTATTTAGGTCTTCTTTCAGCGCTTCCATTTCTTCTCTGAGTGTTGTTTTTATTTTCTGTACCTCTGTTTTGATTATACTTCCTAAACTTTCTTTTAATTTGTCACTCTCTCTTGGATTACCTTCGATTTTCTTTACTTCTCTCAAAATTCTGTCGATCTTCTCGTCCAACGTCATGTCCATATCAACTTCATCTTCGCTCAACTCATCTCTCGCTCTTTTTGTTCTCCGTTCATCCATTTTCGCACTACCGGGAGTATTTTCTTGGTCCCGATCGTCAGCTCCCGCCGGCACGTGGGCCTGGGTTCGCTCCCTTATGGAACCGTCACATCTGACAAGCTCCCCTTTGCTGTTCCTTGACCGATGCAATTTCATGCACGAATGATGGAAGTCTTTTACGCATTTTACACACTCGTACACCTTCTGCACAATTTTTTTTCCACATCCTGCACATTTTGCTCTAGTCATTGTTTGTTATAATCACTATGCGTGTTCATCTGTCTTTTTATTAAAGATAAAAGCAAGATCTGTCTATGTGTATATCTCGAAGTGTTTCGCGGCACTGGTGTAGTGCCGTCGGCAATTTATCGGTTGTGTGACCGGCAAGTTACCCACTGTATATACAGCGTACTTGGAGCCGCGTATCGGTGTCACCGTCCGCGCCTCTATCGCTGCGGGATGGCCCCTGCTGCCGTCGGACCCAATATGGCCGCGCCCTGTCTCGATGACAGGCACTAATCACCGATTTTAGAAACGTTTATATCATTCACACTTCTTCGATTTATTGTTCTGACAGATATCTCACTGCATCTGCCATCTCACTTTCTACGATTTCCATCAAACTGTTTGACGGCCACCCACTATTTGCGACGGGAAAAAATAGTTGAATACGGAGCCGAGCACAACACGTCCGGCGCGAGAGAGAGAGAGAGAGAGAGAGAGAGAGAGAGAGAGAGAGAGAGAGAGAGAGAGAGAGAGATTGATTGATTGATTGATTGATATTATTTATTAATGCCCTAGTTGGACTATGGGGCAAGTGTAACATAAGTAAACAATGAAATTACAACAAGATAGATGTCTGAGATATGAGTACAACTATACAAAAACAAAAATAAACTGTCGATCATTTGACCGCTTCGCAGAACAAACAAAAATTTTGCATTTTTCCTTAATAACTATAGTGCTATGTGTCACATCCGACAGACTAAAACTAAAATATTAAACATACTGAATAACCTAATAACAAAAGATAAACAAGAGGAGAATCTATCACGATGAAAACGCAAATTTACCGTTCACTCACAGTCGCCGCGCTGTGTTCCTGATGCAGAAGATGCCTAAATAGACGCTGTTTAAAAATGGCTAGGGTAGCAACCGAGGTGATAGAAGAAGGTAACGAATGCCAAAGATAAATTGCAGACATATGGAAAGAATTTCGCAAAGAAGCCGTTCGATGCAGTGGCGTATGAAAATAGTCTTGACTGTACCGCGCAGATTGTCTGAGGCTCGAGTCCTTAATAGCAAATAATTCCGACAGATACTCGACTGATTCACCATGCCGAACCTTAAACGTGAAAATGCCCAGAAAGTAAAGACGACGATTTCTTACCGATAACCACCCAAGTTGGAGCCTGTAGGGAGTAATGTGAACGTTGCGGCGGAGATCAAAGATAAATCGGATAGCGCAGTTAACGAGTCTTTGCAACTGAACATCGAGCTCATTTGTCAGATCGTGGTACACTAAGCAGCAGTAGTCAACATGTGGAAAAATAAGAGTGGTGACAAGCTTGATCCGCGTTACCCGATTTAGTGAATTTTTGTGGAATTTCAACTTGTGGAGAGAGAAATGCACTTTTTGGGAAATCTGATTAATATGGCTATTCCATGACAAATTCGAACTCATAATAACACCTAAGTTGCGCGCTTCCGTGACGAAGGGGAGTGGTATACCCCTGACCCTGACAGGAGGGAGGTCAGCAAGAACAATATCTCTCACGTAAGATTCACTACCTAGGATCATTACTTTCGACTTGGTCAGATTCAGAGTGAGACTATTTGAATCGGCATAATCAAAGATGGCCGCAGCATCTGATGCTATCCGCTCTAAACCTTGACGGAGAAAATTTGGGGGACAGCTGAGGTAAATTTGCGTATCATCCGCGAAAACCATATGATTCGAGTACCGTAGGGAAGAGCCAATATCGTTAATAAAGATAGAGAACAGGAGGGGACCTAGGACGGAGCCTTGCGGGACGCCTGATGTCACGGGTTGCCATTGAGAAACCTGGTTGTCATCTCCGATTACGGCTTGAGATCTGCCCGTAAGATACGAGTAAAACCAATGCAGCGCGGAGTCAGAGAAGCCAAGGCGCTTGAGTTTACAAAGAAGAAGGACGTGAGAGATGGTATCGAATGCCTTGCTAAAATCAAAAAGTATGAGTAAGGTGACCTTAGCTTCATCGATGCCTTTCCTAATGTCGTCGCCAACTCTGAGAAGCGCTGATTGCGTGCTAAACCCTGGC
Source organism: Pimpla rufipes (assembly GCA_963932165.1). Taxonomy (NCBI): domain Eukaryota; kingdom Metazoa; phylum Arthropoda; class Insecta; order Hymenoptera; family Ichneumonidae; genus Pimpla; species Pimpla rufipes. The sequence goes on from OZ010632.1 coordinate 5,005,084, forward strand.
CTGTACCCTGATTGCCTCGGGTCAAGCAGATTATTTTGATCTAAGAACTCCGTAATCTGCTTATGCACAATTCGTTCTAAAATTTTTGAAAGCTCGGGAAGATTAGCAATGGGTCGCGTGTCAGAGGGTGCGAGTGGAGTTGGAATTTTAGACAATGGCCTAATGAAAGCACGCTTCCAGGCTTCAGGAAAATGCGAGTAGGAGAAGGATAGGTTGAAAATATGTATTAATAGCGGAGAAATGCACGGGAGAGCATGATTTATGCAGAAAAGGGAAATTTTGTCAGCTCCGGACGAGAGAGAGTTCCCTGACGAGTCCTTGATAGCCGCCTGAAGGTCGAACTCATTTACGACACTCAGAGAGAAACACTGGACAGGAGGCCGGATTTCGTCTAATGCGACCAATAAATCGTGTAGCATACAAGCAGGGGCGGAACCATTCACTGAGGCAAAGCAAAGATTAAGTTCATCAGCTGTGAAAAAGTGGAGGGGAGAAGTTTGCGAAGACTTGACCAGACCGAGGCGAGCTAACTCTTTCCACATGCGTTGCGGTTCGTGAATAGCGCTTAGACGATTCATCTGATATTCAGATTTAGTACGCTTAATGTCCTCGTCCAGCTGATTCCTCGTAAGCCTGAAGATCGCAAAGTATAGAACGCTACCAAGACGCTTAGCTTTTTTATAGAGGGAATTCCGATTTCGTATTCGATTTTTGAGTTCAACCGTAAGCCAAGGCACAGGTGGCTTCTTTACCACGAATGAGCGCAAAGGAGCATGACGATCGAAAACAGACAAAAGCTGTGCAGAGACATGGCTCACAAGGGAATCTACTCCATCCGGAGAAGAAAATTCGTCTGACAGGTCAAAGCCAGCAAATGCTTTACCCAGTGCTGAGAGAAATTCTGACGCAGAAAAATTTGTCACATCCCTCCTGAGAAGGACTCGCTGTTCAGAGGGCGGGTCAACGAATTTGTAGCCAAGTTCTAGCAAATCATGGCCGGCAATGAACGGACCATCGGATTTCGTAAACGAGACGAGTTTGTCCAAATCGTCTATAATTATGACGTCTAACCACGAATCGGCCGTGGCAGTATGAAACGTTGGTTCGGAGTCTACGAGGTGAAGCGAAAGAGAAAAAATCCAATTGCGCAAATAATTAGGTTCATAATGATCGCTTAATAAATTGCAATTAAGATCCCCCGCAATAATGATATTTCCGTACGCATGTGAAACGCAAGAAAGCGACACCGAGAAATCCTGGAGCATCAGCCCCTTCGGACGCCTATAGATCGACGCGAATAAAAGTGGTGGGGAATTTCCTGCCACAAGTTCAATTAGTATAAACTCAGGTGAGTTTGTAAATAAGCTGGGCGATGCAGCCAGGACTTTAGCTTTAAGCGACTGATGGATGTAACAAGCAACTCCTCCGCCCCTCTTACCCTCGCGATCATTTCTAACAATAAAATAGTTCTCGAGCTTAATTAAATCGTCGGAAATTTGTGCGTTTAACCAAGTCTCAGAGATAGAAATTACGTGACAAAAATGCGTGCTGAAATGCAGTCTGACGAGATCTATATGAGCTAAAAGCGAATTCGCATTGAACTGAGCGACTTTAATTACCGAGCAATTTGGGGAGGCTTTGGACTTTCGCTGGTCTGACTCGAGTCAAACGAGTTGAGCCAGATCGGCATCAGACTCGATAACAATCACAGGCGAACCCTCTTTCTGCCTGACGGAGATGCAACCCGCTCTCACCCAAACGAATTTATACCCGGTCGCTTTTGCCTTGTCTTTAGTACGCCGTAGTAAATTATATACATCGGATGGCAGCAGCTCGTTTACATAGATGAAGCCCTGACTTTGAGTGTCGAATACATCGCTGAGCGACAGATCGCGCTTTGCCCGCTTTCGATCGACAATAAAGTTGCGGATTTGAGGTGATTTGAGAGTAATCACGAGTGACTGCTTTGATGAAGCTGCTCTGATTGGTACCGATTGAGATTGACTGCCTACCTGAAGATTTCGTGACATCGACCGCACGCCTAGTACGTCGGAGATCAAATGCGGGACACCGAGTGCCTCAAAAACTTTTTGAGTGATTTGCTGTGAATTCTCCGGGATATCTCGAGGGAGACCTGCTAAGATTAACTCGGTAGAGCTCGTGGCGGATAGTGATTGAGCGCGCATTGATTTGATGTTATCGAGTTCGCGACGGAGACTCGCGTTATCGTCAACGAGTTGGCGCAGCAGATTATCGTGTTCGTCTACTTTTTTTATAAGATTTGGCAACTCTTTTATACTTTCAGTCAACTTCTTGTTTGTCTCTTGTTGATCTCTTATAAACTGCTCCATATTTTTGTTCGTCGCTTTTTGTTCCTTAGTAAACCCTGCCATATTCGCTTCGGCTGCGTCGAGTTTCGCTATAATACGCTGGAGCATCGCATCCGAGCTACCCGCAGATCCGCCGCCCGTAGACTTCGCGGAGGCCATAGTTAAATCTTTTTGCGAAGAAGAAAATGAAAATTCGTCACTAATATTCTTAAACTCGTCTAAACAACATGTACTAGCCGATTTGTAACGCAAGTACACCTTGCAGCAGCCAGGATGAAAGATTTTATAACAAACTGAGCACGACAATCTTTCCCCCGCGACACTTCTACCGCACTTGTGACACTTAGTAAATGGCATACAAGCAATTGACTATCCCACGCAGGGGAATACAGATGCCGACATTACCGACAGTCAATGCACGAGTGGGCGACGAGGTTCATATACTCATCGCGGTACGATCACGGCGCCAGTGTACTGAGCCGAAGAGAGCACCGGCGTAAATGATCACTAGATGAAAAGCAGCGAATCAGCTGGCAGGTGGACTGCGGACGCTAACCTGATAGGGTGACCTCGAAGCAAACGAAGCTGATTGGCGAGGCAGCTGCCGTGGTGCGCCTGCGTAGCCAGTAGACAGTCGAGGAGGAGAGGCGCGCATGCGCCGAGTAAGCACCACGCTTCCCAGATAAATTCCAAGGCCAAGAACCCGAAAGTGAGGTTAAAAGCAATTAGCCACTTTTCATCAGAATTGCGCCACAATTAGTTGAAATGCAATGCTGATTAATAGCACAAGATGAAAAGCAGCTGATGGCCTGCGCTTTCCTGAAACAAGCAAGCCCGAAGGCAGAAAGCGGCAGAGAAGAGCTCCAAAAGAAGTAGCAGTCAAAACACAAGCTGTTGTCGTACTCACAGAGAGAGAGAGAGAGAGAGAGAGAGAGAGAGAGAGAGAGAGAGAGAGAGAGAGAGAGAGAGAGAGAGAGAGAGAGAGAGAGAGAGAGGAGAGAGGAGGGAGGGAGGGAGGGAGGGAGGGAGGGAGGGAGGGAGGGAGGGAGGGAGGGAGGGAGGGAGGGAGGGAGGGAGGGAGGGAGGGAGGGAGGGAGGGAGGGAGGGAGGGAGGGAGGGAGGGAGGGAGGGAGGGAGGGAGGGAGGAGGGAGGGAGGGAGGGAGGGAGGGAGGGAGGGAGGGAGGGAGGGAGGGAGGGAGGGGAGGGAGGGAGGGAGGGAGGGAGGGAGGGAGGGAGGGAGGAGGGAGGGAGGGAGGGAGGGAGGGAGGGAGGGAGGGAGGGAGGGAGGGAGGGAGGGAGGGAGGGAGGGAGGGAGGGAGGGAATGTGTATTTTATTACGTGCTCTGGGACCGAAGTCCCCTTAGCGCACCGTGCAAACAACCAAAATACAGCGCAATACAATCCGATATACACAGGCAGGCAATAATGAAGGCTCAAAACAAAAATAATCTTAAAACCTAACTTAAAATTACACTAATTTAAAAATTAACTTAACCTAACTTAACCAACGAAAGATAAAAGAAAACAATAGCGATCAAAACAAAGAAAAGGCGAAAGGAAACAATAAAACAAAAAATAATGCGAGCAGGCAACAAAAGCGGAAACAAGGAGAGCCTCGGGGAAACCGAGCCTAGAGCGCGGCTAGTAGCGACGCGCGGAACGCGGACCGAAAACCGAGGAGGGACTCGCTCTCCCTCAAGCCAACCGGCAGCGCGTTCCACAACGTGCACGCAGACACCGCGAACGATCCCCGATAATGCTCCGTGCGGAAACGCGGCACCTCACAGTCCAATTCACGATTCGGCCCCCGCGTATCGTGCCACGAGTCAGGCAGTTGACGCGAGACAAGTTCGAAAAGCTCCCGCGGAGCCTCACGCTCACGAAGGGCAAAGACCATGACGCCAAGCAGGTAGCGGCGACGCTCAGCGACCTTCAGCCATTGTAATTCGCGAAAAAACGGCGTAATATGCTCATCGCGCCGGATGCCAAAAATGAACCGCACGCCACGGTTCAAGGCCCTCTGCATCTTCAGGTCAAGTTCCAGGGTGACGTCGGTAAAAAGAACAGCACAATAGTCCAGATGCGGCAACACAAGAGAACGAACGAGCATCACCCGCACCTCCCGAGACAACCGACCGCGAAGCGCTCGCAGGCGAAAGACCACGCCGTTAATTTTTCCCGCAACGCGCAAAAAGTGCTCCCGCCAAGACAGCGAACTCGTAATCGTTACGCCGAGACATTTTACCGAGCCGGACAGCGGGATGACCTCCCCACTCACGCAGATGGGCGGCAGACCCGCTTCTGCAAGCGCATTAACGAAACGCATAGTCCCGAGCATAATCGCCTTGGTCTTAGCAGCGTTTAGACGCAGGCCACTCAACCCCGCCCACTCACAGATGGCACGAATATCCGCGTTTATCCGCCCGATCGCCGCCACTGCCTCAGCCGGCGGAAACGTCAAGTATAGCTGAAGATCGTCCGCGTAGAGGCTATACTTGCAGCTCGAGAGTCGACTGCCACATCCATCCACGAAGATCGAAAAGAGCATCGGGCCGAGCACCGAACCCTGAGGTACACCAGATCCGAGGAAACCCCAAGTCGAGCGATTCCCAGCTCGATCGTAGACGGCTTGGCTGCGCCCGGAGAGGTACGATGCAAACCAACGCAGCGCACCGGATGAGAAATTGAGAGCAGCGAGCTTTACGAGCAGCAAATCAAACCGGACGCAATCGAAGGCCTTGGAGAAATCGAAGAGCACTACAACGGTGACCTTGCGCCCATCGATCCCAAGCCGAGCCTCGTCGACCACCCGAAGCAGGGCCGACTGCGTGTTGTGATGCGGCCTAAAAGCGGACTGGTACGGGTCTCGTAGATCCTTCGCCTCGAGATACGCAGAGATCTGACGCGCAACCACGCTCTCAAAAATTTTCGAGGCAACGCAGAGTTGCGAGATAGGGCGGTAGTCCACCGGCGACACAGGCGAGACAACCTTCGGAATCGGGCAAACCAACGCTCGTTTCCACTCTGACGGAAAAGTCCCCTCACCAATGGAGTAGTTCACGATGTGCAAAAAATGCTCACTGATCGCCGGAAAAACGAGACGAAGCATTTTGGTTGAGATCCCATCAACTCCCGCGACGTTGGAGGTCGTATCACGCAGGGCCGCCTGAAGACTGCTCTGAGTCGCCGGGCGCAGGGCGAAGGCATCGTCAGCCTCAGCCTGAGCTAGGAAAAGCTCTTCGGTCGCCGGCACAGCGGCCCCAACAGACAGGAACCCCTCGTTCAGCAATTCCAGCGAGAAAGCCAGCGGCGCAACCGATGACCTTGGCGAGATGAGGCCCAGCTCCCGTATCCTAGACCACATCCTTGCGGAATTCCCCTCCTCCACGCGAATAGCTCGCTTAAAATACTCGTCCCGCGCCTTCTTCAGCCGGGACTTCACCTCGTTCCGCACGGCAATGAAGCGAGGATGCAAGTGAGGCCGCCGCGTCTTCACGAACGCCCGACGAAGCCGATCACGCCGACGCATCAGTTCGCGCAGGGAGGGAGGGAGGGAGGGAGGGAGGGAGCGAGGGAGGGATTGATTGGATTTATTGCACTAGGACCAACCGGTCCTTTATGCAACCCCATCTCAGGGAAAACCACCATCGGAGGGGCACCACAGCCCGGCACCCCCCGCCGTAACAAACACCTTAACACTAAAATAACAATATCAAAAAAGAAAAGAATACAAAAATAAACTTAAAACTAAAACAAAATAAGCGCATGATAATCAAGCAAATAGCCAAGGAACGAAAATAGCAGAAAATAACGACCAAATAATAATAATAATAATAATACAAAATAAAATAAAAAATAAAAAATAAGAGGTAAATACAATAACGCAACGCACGGCGCTGACTACGCTACCGCACCAGGCCCCAAAGGCACCAGACGCCTACCACTCGACAACAATCGCCTCATAGCCGTCCTAAATTCCCCTTTCGGAAGCCCAATAATTTCCGCCGACAGAGCGTTCCAACCGTACGCCGCCGCAACGCAAAACGACTTCCTACGAATCTCCGTCCTAAAATGCGCGATATTCAGCCTCCGCCTCAGGCCCTCCCGCGTCGCCACTCCCCGCGCCTCTGCCCACGTAAAAAGCCGACGCAAATACCCCGGCCTACCATCCAACATTACCGCGTGTGCAACGCACATTAACGCCAGCTCTCTCCTCTCCCCAACCCTAAGCCACCCCAGCCGCCGGTAGTAAGGGGTGATGTGCTCGCACCTACCCACATCAAAAATAAACCGAACACACGAATTAAACGCCACGTCGATGATTTTGTTTCCCTCCTTCGAGACACCGTACAGCAGCACACTACAGTAGTCCACTATAGGTGCTGCCAAGGCCCTCACGAGAGCGATTCGCGCCTCAGTCGGCAGCAGACTCCGGCACACCTTCAGCCGATACAGGCACGCATTCACTGCCCTCGCCACAGCCACGACCTGCTCACGCCAGCACAAATCGCTCGACAAGGTAACCCCCAAAACCTTAACAGAACGCTCAAACGACACCACTGCCCGCCCGTTAACGAGGACAGGCAGCTGCCCCCCGCTCAACCCCCGAACATAAAAGCTACCGCCAAACAAAATCGCGTGCGTCTTCTCGCTGTTTAGGAGCAACCCGTTCACCGCCGCCCAGATGCGCACCAACAAAATATCGCGATTTAGCCTCTGCCCAATACAGTCCATATCGCCCGGCGCTTCCCTACAAAAAATTTGCAGGTCGTCCGCGTACAAGTTGTAATCACAGCTCGAGAGTGCACACTTCAAGTCTGCCATATACAGCGAGAAGAGAAGGGGCCCCAACACCGAGCCCTGCGGCACCCCGACCGAATTTACAATAAACCACGAGCGCACATCACCCTTACCAAGCACCGCCTGAGTCCGCCCACTCAAATACGCCGCAAACCACGCAACGACCGAATCCGACACCCGAAGGTCGGCCAGCTTACACAATAGCCGATCATGCCGTACCCGGTCGAAGGCCTTCGAGAAATCGAAGAGTACCATCCCCGTAAGCAGCCGCCTATCAATCCCCTCGCTCACGTAATCCGCGATCCTGATCAATGCAGTCTGCGTACTGTAGCTCTTCCTGTAAGCTGACTGAAACGGGTCCAATAAATCACCCGCCTCCAGAAACGCAATGAGTTGGTCAGCCACTATTTTCTGCAGTACTTTCGAGAGTGCGCACAATAGCGAAATCGGCCTGTTGTCCGAAGGACCCACAGGCGACTTCGTCTTGGGGATCGGCCTAATCAACGCCCTTCTCCATACCTCCGGGAACGACGCAGTTTGCAGCGAAAAATTAAAAAGATGATGAAGAGGCCAAAATATCACCGGCAACGCAGTCTTAATTAGTCTCATGGAGACGCCGTCCGCCCCGGGCGAGCAGCACGACGCCCCAGCAATCGCCTTAGCCAAAACATCCCCGGAGATGTGCTCAAAAAAGAAGCGCCCCTCGTCAAACTCCCGCGGCCGACTGACCCCCTCCCGGCAGCCCTCCGACCCACTTACGGACGCAAAAAACACGTTCAAATCGTCCACCGGCACTACCGGCTCCTGGCCCTCACCCTTACTCCTCAGCAGGCCGAGCTGCCTCAGCCTCTGCCACGCCTCCTTCGAGTCCCTCACCCGCGAGAGTGCCTCGCCGTAAAACCTCCTTTTTGCGTCACGAACCATTCTTTTCGCCCGATTTCGCAGTACCTTAAACTTATCGAGTTTGTCCCGAGCTTCCCCCTCCACCACCTCAACATCAGCCCCGGCATCCACCGATCTGCAGCACGCTCGATACGCTCTCCGCGCCCTGTCCCGCTCGCTCATCACGCTCTCGATCTCGTCCGTAATCCACGCCGTCGTCGGCCGCGGCGTCACTTTAAAACGGCGCACCGGAGCATGCTCGTCAGCACATCCACACAACGCACTATTCAAAAAATCCACCTTGTCATCCACCGACGACGACGCGTAAAATACCCGCCAGTCCCGATCACCAAGGTCCCGTAAAAAAGCCTCAGGCCGGAAGCCCCGAAAATCTCTCGCAACCCGCTCTTCCACCTCTCCCTTCTCACACTCGAGATTATACGTGATCCTGACACAATCGTGCCCCGAGAACGGCGTAGGTTCCTGCCTCGCCGCCACGAAATTATCCTCGCAATCCAAAATACAGAGGTCAATTAGCGACCCCTCACCACCACCCCCTCCCCGAAACGTCGGCTCCAGAGGCACCAAAAAAAGGTCGTTCACTTCCACGAACCGACGAATGACCTCACTGTCAAAATACTCCCTCCTCATATTCGAATTAAAATCCCCCAAGATAACCAGCCTGCTATACAACGGATACAGGTCAATAATCTTCTCGAAGAAGCGATTTATCCCGCCGACCTTCGGAGGCCGATAGGCCGCACCCAACAACAGCTTCTCTCCCCCCCTCGGCCGAATCTCCAGCACGAGGAAATCCACGTTATTCCGATCCCCATCCGCCGACGTGGCAATCACTCTCGCCCCGATCGTCTTGTGCACAAACACCGCGACGCCGCCGCCCACCCCGACAGCACGATCTCGTCGAAAAAGATTATAGCCCGGTAAACTATACATATTGTCAAAAATCTCCGTGCTCAGCCACGACTCCGCGACACAGACTATGTCAACCGGATCGACCGCAAAGAGACGCTTCAGATCCTCATAATGCGTACCCGCCTTCAAATCTTGACAGTTTACTTGCGCAAACGAAATCAATTTCCCCCCCAACACCCGTACCCCCGCCATTACGTGTAATTAATAAGGCCCACGAACTCGTCGAGACGCCGCTTCAATAACGAGCACTTCCTGCTATGCATTGCCGAATGCCTGTCGTCCCGCCTCGTCGCCTTGCAGTTCGCGCAACTCGGATTAGACGCCTTGTTCCCGCAATCCCGCATTTCATGCGCCCCCGCGCAGTGACCACAACGAGCCTCCCCCTTGCAACCACTCGCAATATGCCCGAAGCCCATACACCTATAACACTGTCTGACTCGAACGTAGTCCTCCACCGGGCAAGAGTGCCAAGGCAGAAAAACTCGCCCGCGCGCCAGGAGAGCGCTCCTCACACCCGCCGACACCTCGATAACGAAGCTACGCGCACTCCTCTCGCCCAGAGGAAGCTCGCGAACAACAGACACATGTTGCCCTTCCAAACCGCTGAGATTCATCTTAACCAACGCCTTCGCGAAACTCTCTGCCGAAATCTCCTTCGGCACAAAACGCACCAGCATCCTTGGGCGCAAACCAAAATCAGTCTTCACCTCCAATCCCGCTTTCCTTAACGCCTCCGAACCCTTCAGTTTGTCTAAATTCGCCGATTCCACCTCTAGGCGCACCGACTTTTCCTTCGCCCACCTAAAATTCACGACCCTAAGCTCCGCCTCCGCCGGGTTAATCGCCTTCATAACCGCAGCTTTCGTAGCCTCAGAGTCAGCGAACGCTTCCGAACCCGCGTCAATGGGGGCCAATATAAACATTCCTGCTCTTTACAATAGGCAGAGTTCTCCCCCCCGCAACCCGCACTCTCTCCACTGCCTTCGATGGGCCGGCCCGCACCGTCTCAGCGAACGTCTGCTTCGGTCCGTCCCTCCGGGGCTCCCCCCGCGCCGGCTGAACAACAGACTTCCCCGCCTTCCCTGCTTCCCGTAATTCCGACTGCACCGTAGCTTTCACGACTTTTAAAACGCCCGCCGACGTGCTCAGCGCCGCAACTACCTGCAGGTACTGTTACGTCAAAAGTGTCGTGGATTTTACTCGAGCGACAATTTTACACGTATTAGTGCGGTTCAGCGTGATTACCCGTGCTCTGGTCAAGAAGGAAAGCTCCTCCCTATACCACATCTGACGAAGTACACTAAACGCGCAAGCTCTGTTTCGAGTCTAACCTTTCGGAAAATTACTCGGGGACGAGCTGCGAATGCTTCTCCAAAGGGAATTTGACTGAGGTCTGAGATGATGATGATGTGATGATGGCTCGAGACAATGCGCGGATGATATTTCACCGATATAATTAAAAATTTCACTTACCCTTTTTGTATTGAACTGGATGCTGATGCTGGAGATGGAAAAGGACACGATCGTAAAGAAACGGTGACACTGAATTTGAGAATGCAACCGTCGAATTTTATTCGTAAAACGAGGGAATTAAATAAACCGATTTTTCTGAACAAAGAATGTTAACATGTAATTAATCGTGATGATGTTCACAAAAATCGGCACCTCGTGGTGTAACAAAATTCAGAGTTCGGATGTACAAATTTCTCGAAATACGAAGCGTGCGAAATTATAAAATAAAATACAAAATTGGTCGATGCCCGAGAATACAAAACTGTAGTCTTATTTAAGTCTATGAACTCCTAAGTCCCCGTTTAGGACAAAGGTTCGAATTACGAAAAATGAAAATCTTGGCTAAGAACGGAATGAATCTAAGTCCGCGGTCGGATTAAAATTCGATGATGATTGGAGCTCGAGATTTCCTAAGTCCGCGTTACGATTTAATTTCGGAGCTGATTTTCTTCAAAGTCCGCGATGTGATTTAAATTCGGGGCTGATTTTCTTCCAAGTCCGCGATATGATTTAAATTCGAAGCTGATTTTTTTCTAAGTCCGCGATCGGTTTAAATGATTTTTTTCTAAGTCCGCGTTCGATTTAAATGATTTTTTCTAAGTCCGCGGTCGATTTAAATGATTTTTTTTTCTAAGTCCGCGGTCGGGCAGAAATTCGTCGTTAATTCGATTTTAAAGTTTCGGTCTATGCTCGGGCAGAGATTCGGTGTGGGCAGATCTAATTTTCGGGGCGCACTGTCTACTTGTCGATACCCTTTTGTCTTTTTATATGATTGGGTCCCTTGTCTTTTGATTGAGCGATGGTAGGGGTAGTACCCACGTGATCTTCGACTCCCTAGCTCATGTTTAGAAGAGGACACCGCACTTTTCGGGTCGCGCGTGGCTCCCGTCCCCCCGCGCCTGTCCCTTGCCCTGGCTCCACCTTTACGACTTCCTCTTTCGTCAATGTCTTCTCGATGTTTCGACCAGGTGTTCACGCTTTTCGTTGGAACTATTTCGTTGTTGCCTTATTTGGACTTCTTCGCTTATAAGTTTATAAGTTTGCTATAGAGTACATTGTCTGAGTCCTTGAATTTTTAACAAGATCGCATTGACCCGGATTTGAATTTACAGACTGTAATTCTCGAATTTGTTGAAAGTTCATCTTCGCTTGTCGTTGCTAATACGCGTTGTTATAAATTTTGTATAAAATCGCAGTTCCATATTCTCGTGGGGACGTATCTTGACTTTCTTAATTATTCTAATTGTGTAAATCCCAATTTATAAATTGTTGAACCTTTCACCCTTTTGTTTATATTAACAAGTATATTTCCGAATGTTATACTTTTCAAAAATTATCCGTATTTAAATGTATGAATCCCGATTTTATAAACTTATTAATCCCTTTACCATTTTCTTATGTTAACAAATTATCATGTCGAAAGTTATAACTTTTAAAAGTTATTCATATTTAAATGTATATATCCCGATTTTATAGACTATTAATCCTTTCACCATTTTCTTATGTTAACAAATTACAGTTTTCGTAGGTTAACAAATTGTCTTGTCGAATTATATATTCCTTACGGTTGTTCATAGGCTTTTTAATCATTTTGCCTCGTTATCTTACGGGGCTCCGTCTTTTGAGTTCCAAAGGTTCTTTGAGACATTGATTATTTCGTCTCGTGGCATCCTCTTATTCTTTAATTTGTGCATTTACGGGGATCTTCAAGAAAAACGGAAGAATAGTTTTTATTACTTGGCCAAATTATAATTCCGTCATGTCCAAATCATGATTTTCGAGACGAAAAATGCAACGACGATTTTGGTGGACCGTAGGGCATTCACCCGGTGTCCCCAATAATCTTCGAGCTCTCAGGGTTAAGTAGAGTTCTTTTATTTCCCTTTTTTGTAATCACAGGCGGGCTCGGCTGCAACGAGTGATCGAGGATCGTTGAGAGGCGTGGTCAACCAAGGCCCGCGGCTGGCGGTCGATAACCGACCCGCCCGCTGCCTCTAGTTTCGTCTATCCCCGCTCGCTCGAGGGGCGTAGGTGACACTTTCTAGAGAGCTAGGTGTTCCGAAAATTCGGGCCCTGTTGTACCATCATCCGCACTCTTTTACTTCGACTTTTACCTCGACTGCCCCAGCGCTATCTGTCAACAGATATTGTAATTTCCGGGGCCTGCAGGGACCGTTGCTCGTATTATTGTCTACCGAATGCCCCCTTTCACCTGAAGTCTCGAAACTCATGACTGAACTATGGGTGCGTTTGTGCGAGTAGCGCGAAGTTACGGCCTGACGTAACACCTCCCCCCTTAAAACGATTATTAGGATGAAAGACTAATAATCGAACGTACGCCTATGGGGGTGATGGTGTATTTCCGCCCTTCTTGAATTTACTAGACAACTTTAGTAATCATTTCATAGCTGTAAATAATCGGTTCGCGTGAACTCTTCTCTCTATTTGCAATTTCCTTTGATGCTATTATTTTTGATGAAGCGAATCAATTTCTCATTTGCCTTTGGAATTCATAAGTAAATAACCTCTACGAGGGCACGTGCCAGTTTCTTTTTTCAGTTTCGATTATTCAAAAAGTATTCGATTTCCCTGGACTTTCCGTGATCTATCATTGTATCTCGTTGTACCTGTTCGTATCGTTCCGATTGTCGTGTTTGTGTATTCCCTCGCAAATATTTGCAATTATATTTTAATTAGTATATTCAAAACGCATTATTACTAGGTTTTCCCTACCTATAAGCGTACTGCGAGTAGATTCCCCTTTTCTCCTCTTCTTCCGTCTCCCTTTTTTTCTGGAGTTTAAAATTTTTTCCCTCTCTTTTTTTTTTATTTGTTTGTTAATTCAGTTAGAGTGTTATTGTTCAAAATGTAACCTAGGTGAAATTTTTTTTTTTTTTTTTTTTTATAACAATTAGCCTCTTTTCTTTGTTTTTTTTTCTTTTTTTTTTTTTTATGCGGTCCTATATCAAGTTAATCAGAATTATATACTTAACTAGTGCCCTAATTAATCCGATGTTCTTAAATTTAAACCTACCTAATGCAACATATCTACGTCATGTAATAATCTAAAGAGAGTGTTTCCTACGGTCTTGAAGTCGCACGGGTGATGACGGTGGCTTCTGGTCACGGGGCATCTTCTTTGGGTTCTCGTCGTCGATGTCGGCAGGTCAATGACTTGTTGGAGATGTCTACCTGATGTCTCCGTCTGCGTTGTTGATAGTGGATTGGAACTCTCGACGTCAGCAGCGAGCGTTTTTCGTTCGGGCGTGACACTGGGTGTCACGGCGGTTTTGATGAGTCGCGACGAGAAAGTGAATCCTCCGTCTCTCTCCTTTGCCCCTTGGGTTGCCTTTACCAGATGTATCCGAGAGCGCGATGACTGCTTCTCCGCTGACAGGTATGAATGGCTTCCGGGCTTCGGGCCCGTTGCGTTCGTGTTGCCCGTGCCTCGCGCGTGCCAGGGATAGCCCTCTTAGCCTCAGGTGACTAGGTGACTCATCGTGTAATCCCATTATTCAATCGACATAATGTGTCTTAATCTGGACTATGTAATGGTAACAAATGAATTAATAGATGACTTTACAAGTGCGTTTTGTTCGTTCCCCTTTTATTTTTTTCAAGTGATTTTATTTTTTTTTTTCTTCCTCTTTTTTTTTTCGCTAGTTCATCTCTTTTTTTTTCATTAATTAATATGTCCATTTACTCTGTGTTAATATATTATTATTATTGGTTATTATTGATATATATTTATACATATATGTGTATTTTTTTTTTTTTTCACTTTTTTTTCTTCATTGACGCACAAAAAATAATAATGAACATTCCCCTTTTTTTTTGTTAAACAGCGCCCTAGTATAAATCATCCGTGGTCATCTCAAGATGTTGCCTTTAAGGTCATTTTAAATTTAACCCCAGAAATCGGTTAACTTTAGTTGTAACAAAAAAAAAGATTTTTACTCACGAAATTGTGGGTGATACGTACGGTCTTATCCAGATGGATGTGGAAATATTGTTCAGTACCTTTTTTCGTCGTGGACGGGGTTAAGGTAGGTTATGAGTAGATGTGCAAGTTCGAAATCATCATTCGTCACGAAGGTGGCGGTTTTGTTTAGGGTACTCGGTCCTTCGTTCGGTGAGGTGTAACCCGAGCCCTTGGTTTGTGGTATTCGTTGCGGCTCGTACGTCTCCGAGCGCATTCAGTATTTCCTCCGTTTTTGAATAAAGATTATTCAGTATTTCGGCGACTTCCTCTCCGCTTAGGCATGGCAGTGGTGGCGCATCTGTATTGGATTTAATGAGAGACTGCGAAGCCTTTTCCGGTGCTGGAACCTCGCATGATTCCTTCGTAGAGGGTTGAGGGTCCGGGATTTTTTCTCGGTTTTCGTGATCGTGGTGATTTGATGACGCCTTCACAGTTGCCATTAAATCTGTTCTTTTGTGACTTCGGAGTACTCTGTTTGTTGGGGGAACATCTGGTCGTGATTTTTTCGTAGATATATTACGGTGACTCTTGGTGGATGAGGGGCGCTTCCTTCCTTCGCGTGGACACATGTTGCAGGCCTAAGATTGTATAGATTCATTTATTATTTGTTATTCTACTATGGGTGCATCATTCTCCACAATTTTCCGTGTACACCATGAAGGTCCTCGCTCTATAATTAAAATTCTTGAATTAATTCTACAATTACAGGTACAATGAAGCAGCAAGCGTTTTTAGTGAACTAATCTTATCTATGACATTAACATAACCGATTGTAAACATAAGATATATATATATATTGTTACCCGCGCTCGGGTCACGAGCCGTACCCGAGGAGGCTCCAAAAACCCCCGTCAGCTGGTTTATAAAAATTGCTCGGGGCGCCAGCCACGCTCTGAGCGTGGCCCAGCTTAAAAGATGTTAAAAGACGGGGACCAGATAGATGGCCGGCTAGCCACAGCCTTCACAAAGGGTAGAGGGGCGGTCCGGGGAACCCGGGACAGGAAAGTTCGGTCTGGCTCGATTTTCAAACAAATTACTCGACTCCAAAATACGCAAATTTCGGGCACAAAATAAACCAATTTATTCAGCAATCGCGGTCCGCAAAAATACAAAAGGGTGGCGCCCTGCTAAAATCGGGGAACGGCTACTCAGTTCACCGTTCCCGATTTCCTAAACGTTTCGAACAAAAATATTACACAATAAAAAAAACACTCTACTCGCGACCGCGAACTAAATCACATGACCGGGGACGAAGCCCCGCGCGACGAAGGCCCTACTGCGGTCGCCCGCTCGACCGGCGCAAAACGCAACCAAAAACGAATCACCAAAAAAAAAACAACCATCCGCGACACAAAAATAACGACAATAGTACGCGATACTCAGTCCGGGCAGAAAGGCCCGCGACGATTCCACAAACGACAAACAAAAAAACGCACGCACCCGGGATGGCCGCGCACAAGCCGGCAGCCTCACGCGCGTGCGACCGATCGCCGGCCGTATCACGAGGCGGCGACAGAAGGTCGCCCGCGAAAACTCTCCAACGGAACCGCGATCGCTCCCACGCACGTTTTTCCCGGGGATTGTCCCGAAAGCCTCACGCTTACCAAAAACGGTGACGAGGCGTCCGCCCTTGAGAACGGCCGCTCGCGAAACGAAGGCACTCTCACCGCGATCTCGGAAAAAACCTAACGCGCGCACAAATCGGGTCCAGCCGCAATTAATTCCGCACCCGACGGATACCCCCGGTCGTCGGGCGGTCGTGAAAAATCCACCCTGCGCGCACCCGGAAACGGTCACCGAAAACCAAAGAAAACCCCCGAGAGGGACCCTACCTCACGGTTGTCTTCGCCGCCAAATCCATCGTCCCGGGAAGCGTGGACCTCTTTCCCCGCGACGTCGCCACCAACCTCGCGCGACAAGCTAACGGACAATGGCGCGTCGACGTTAACGCGACGCGCTGATCGGCGATCTCACGCTCCCCACTTTCCCCGAAAATCGCGATTTTCGCGCGGCCTATCGGCAAAATTACGCGCGACCTACGCAGACCCTAGGCGCTCGCGACGCGCGGCCGAAGGGATCGTAACCGGGAGATTCGAACGTCTCCGTTTCGCCCGCACCGATTCTTTGCCGGTCACATAATTTTTCCGGGGAACAATACGCGGCGAGAAAGCCGACGAAAACAATTATCCCTCCCAAATTTCCTTTCTCGCATCAATTTGGTTGTCGCGACAGGGAGGGCTTTTCGCGACACCGGCAGGGGGGGGGGGGCGACGGCACTGCGCTAGGCCTCGCTAGCCGACGGAGCCGCCCGAAGACGCACGACGGCCGATCGGTGTTTGCTCGTGGCTGTCGTTGCGTCTCTCTCTCTCTCGCAGCGGTGGCATTCGGTCGCCGTCTCCCTCTTTCTCACGGCGGTGGCGTCTGTCCATCTCTCTCTCTCGTGTGATTTGCGGCGTCTTCCCGGGGATTTCGTATTCCCGGGGATCGAAAACTCTTACGCGGCCTCTTGCTCGCTGGCCTCCTCGAATTCGGCGGGGACGTGTCGCATAAAAAAACAAAAACAAAACCGAATTAATAATTATTCTAAGCGCCGAGAGTGCCCTACGGAATCGCCTGACCAGGTAACCTGTGAAGTCGGCGGCCACGCCGCGGGGACGAAGCGGCTATACGGGCTTTTTTTGTAACGCGCCAAAAAAGCGCGTTACAATATATATATATATATACTAGGGGGCTTCGCCCCCTGCGCGCTTCGCGCGCCAACCCCAGGGGGGGGCTTCGCCCCCCCCCGCGCGCTTCGCGCGCTCCCCCCCCCTCGGCGTCTTAAACCTACCTAACCTAACCCTGATTAACTTAACCCTACCTAACTTAACCCTATTTAACAGAACCCTACTTAACTTAACCCTATCTAACAGAACCCTACTTACCTAACTACTACCTACTTAACTAAACACTACCAAACGTAAACCTACTTAATTTAATTCTACTTAACTCGGAACCCCCATCCCTCGGGACGTCCCTCCCATCCCTCAGAATCCATATCCCTCGGGACCCCCGTCTCTCAAAACCCCTATCCCTCGGGACCCCCATACTCGGAACCCCTATCCCTCGGGAACTCCCATACTCCGAACCCCTATGCCTCGATAACTCTGTACTCGGAACTCCTTTCTCTCGGGAACCCTTGCAATCGGAAACCCTATCCCTCGGGAACCCCCATGGAGCTTAGAAAAATCACCTAACTTAACCCAACCTAACTTAACCCTACCTAAATTAACCCTACCTAACTTAACCCTACCTAACTTAACCCGATCTGACTTAACCCTACCTAACTTAACCCTACCTAACTTAACCCTACCTAACTTAACCCTACCTAACTTAATTCCACCTCATTTAATCCTACCTAACTTAACCCTGCCTAACTTCACTCTACCTAACTTAACCCTACCTAACTTAACCCTACCTAACTTAACCCTACCTAACTTAACCCTACCTAACTTAACCCTACCTAACTTAACCCTACCTAACTTAAACCTACCTAAGTTAACCTTGCCTAACTTAACCCTACCTAACTTAACCCTACCTGACTTGACGCTACCTTACTTAACCCTACCTAACTTAACTCTACCTAACTTAACGCTACCTAACTTAACCCTATCTAACTTAACCCTACCTAACTTAACCCACCTAACTTAACCCTACCTAACTTAACCCTACCTAACTTAACCCTACCTAACTTAACCCTACCTAACTTAACCCTACCGAACTTAATCCTACCTAACTTAACCCTACCTAACTTAACCCGATCTGACTTAACCCTACCTAACTTAACCCTACCTAACTTAACCCTACCTAACTTAACCCTACCTAACTTAACCCTACCTAACTTAACCCAACCTAACTTAACCCTACCTAAATTAACCCTACCTAACTTAACCCTACCTATCTTAATTCCACCTCATTTAATCCTACCTAACTTAACCCTACCTATCTTAATTCCACCTGATTTAATCCTACCTAACTTAACTCTACCTAACTTAACCCTATCTAACTTAACCCTACCTAACTTAACCCTACCTGACTTAACCCTGCCTAACTTAACCCTACCTAACTTAACCCTACCTAACTTAACCCTACCTAACTTAACCCTACCTAACCTAACCCTTAGGCCTGGGTGTGTCATTTGACCCCGGCCAGCCACGACCACCCCGGCGGGGGGTCAACAACCGGGACATGCTGACCCCCCCCCCCCCCCCCCCCCCGGATACTGACCCCCCTCGATTCTTGACACGGCGGCGGCGGCGGCGGCGGCGGCGGCGGCGGCGGCGGCGGCGGCGGCGGCGGCGGCGAGATCTTTTTATAATATAGAGAGATATATATATTTTTTTTTTATTTTGCTAGTATTTTTACTGTTAAATCCAGGCTATATAATTATTTGTTAATTTAAATGTCGTTTTTTTTTCGTTATTATTTTTTTTTTTTCAGATCAATTGTGACTTAGCACACATGTATATATATATTTTTTTTTTATGAATCTCTTTTTTTTTCCTCGTAAATCTTTTCCAATAAAATTTTCCTTCTGGCTTAATGATCGTTTCCCTTTTTCCCTTCAAGGAATGTTAGGTTGTTTCCTGTCTCTGCTAAGGTCGGGTGGGGTGGGTGAGTCATGTCTCAAATCTGGGTACATTTTACTGCTTTCTCCCGTGTTAGCTGCAGTACTGGGGTCCGCGATTTTTGTGTTCTTTGTCTTGCGTTTTTCGGTTGACGGCGCGGCGGTGATATTGTGCGGAGCTGCATTGGGCATTCCCGTTGCCCAGACGAAGGATAATGGTTGTGTCAATTGGTTTTTCATAAAGTAAGGGTTATATTGTGGAGGCAAACAATTTTCAGAAAAGGTTTGGAACGCCGGGGGAGTATAACCAGGAGCGGCTTCGGGCTGATTTGCCTCTCTATATTCGGGTTCACGTACATTGTACATAACGGCCACGTCGTTTAATGGATTCTCGTTAGAGTCATCTCCCTTAGATTTTTTTCGTACTACCTTTTCGCTTTTTCTACCTGGAGCTGACGGTTCTCCGTTGGGTTTCTCGGGTTTTCCAGAATTACTTGGTCGTCGACTCAAATGTAAAAGCAGATTAGTGACAGAGTCCCAAACTGCGCCTAAAAGATATATAGACCAACCGTATACAGTATGTAATGTATATCCGTGGATAATAGTGTCGAAAATGAGTTTAATTATGCGGCAAATTAATAGGAGTCCAATTAGTCCGGCGCTGATATTTCTGAAAATGGATAAATATCCCCACGTTTTTTCCCAAGTGGACTGAATAATCTTTGTGACAGATTCATCATCGAGTAAATTAGAGATTGATCCTCCTTGCATGATAGTGGGTTGACCAGATATTCCTCGAGCTACTGAATTTAATATAGCCGGGCGTTCGGCGGGGAACATTATATGGTCCCTTAGCTCGTCGAGGTCTTTCTGTGTGTATATGCCACTGGTGGCGAGACTGTGTGGGTTTCTGTATTGCCAGGTAGGCGCCGTGAGCGGTTTTACGACTGCAGGCGGCATGGCACGCACGGGGTCCGGGCCCATGCTGTACCAAACGCCGTCGAGCATATACATAGGCGATACCAAGCGATTGCACGTGACTTGCAGTCCCATTTTTGTCAAAATATGAGTTCCAGGTGAAAAATAATATGTATTATTTCCAATGTAAACTGGTAATTGATCATAACACTCTTTAGTCTGATGGATTTTTACGTCGACTGGGATGCATTTAATTATGTGTACGACCTCTCCGGCCGGGAGAGCCATATAACCGGGTCCCTTCATTATATTGTAAGCGAATTCGTCGGGAGAACGCCTAGCAATGGTTAGGGCATTTTGAAGGACCTGACGCTCGAGATTGCATTTTTGCGTTAATATATCATGGTACATATGTTTGAGTTCCGTACGAATGTGTTTTTCGACATATACGAATTTGGAATTCATGTATGCAAACAAGTCTAAATTGTTTACGGAGATCAATTCCTTTTTTATAAACGGATTTCCTCTTTCAGTGGGTACAATAATTAATTTGGGGTGTTCAGTGCGAATTAAAGTGTATCCACAGACGTGCGTCACGCCCTTGGCGGTAAGTGCGAATACAATTTCCCCTTCGGTCATGGAATATACTATTTGTTTAAAATTAGTGTGTATATCTGTTGTTTGATCTGCATTTCCTTCGTATAGCAACCCGTATCTGTCTGTTTTACACGCGTTTTCCGGGAGCGGATCCCAATACGTGTTTCCTCCGTCCACGTCGTCGCATTGTCCTTCGTTTAAATTACACCGTGTGCCCGAGCGTAAATGTACTTTGTTGGCGTCGACATTTACTTCGGCCGTATAATCTCTCAAAGATATTTTCACCGTCCCTTTTACTATTACATTATCCCAATTACCGTAGGGATCGGAGTAATAAACTCCTTGACACTTGCCGTCTGAATCTAAGCTTCCGCTAATTGACACGGGCCTGGAGGTAGTATGGTTCGCTTTTATTCCAACGATTTCAGTGTTTCCGATTTTTATATTTCCCTGGCGATGCATTTGTCGGCAGCGATCTAGTGATATATCGTCGACATAGGCATATTCACCGTTAGGTACGTCCATGGTGTGCGAGAACATTCCGCATTTTTTTATCGTGCGCAAAATTTCGACTTTGCATTGTATTACGTGTATTGACCCGTATTGGTTGATTTGCACTAATTGTATGTAAGTTTTAGTAACATTAACCTCGGGTTGAGGAATATTGCATTCCCCTACTTCCAATAAAGATAAGGTGGTGATGTTGCTTGAGGCTCCTCCGCAGTCGTAACCAATCAGGGCGTCCGCGGGGAGTAGGAGGCGGTACAGAAGTAGTATTGCTACGCTCCATAGCTCCCTCCTTGTCGGACTCATCTGTAATATGGCGTTAAAACACACCTTTACCCTTTTCCTCTTTAGCTACCTGGGTTCCGAATATTTTGTCGCGCGCGTTAGCTTTTCTCGCTGTCTATCCCTTCTCTCCATTTTTTCATGGTTCTACCTGCCCAGTGAGTCGTGGCGTGTGGGTGTTTAGTGGGAGAAAAATTGTGATGAGTGGGGAAAAAGGCTGTCGTGAAGTTTTCTTCGTTAAGAAAATTTTAAATCAAAATCACTCTCGTTTCTTTTGTCACAAAAGCAACTTCCCGGAAATAAAATGGCCTCATCGTCTTCTTCGTCCGCTGCGTCCGGAGCTAGCTCCGAGTACAATGGTAAGTTGTATTTTGCAATATTAATACTCATGCCCTTATCTACTTATTAATGTTTGTGTATTTTTTTCTCTTTTTTTTTCAGTTGGCTTCGCCATCTCCGCAGAAGACCAGAAATGGATCGAGGAGAAGAGGGCGGCCTTGGCTGCCTATATTAAGCCGAAGCAGCCGCTGCCCACGCATCCGGGGGCTAGGGTGCCCGAAGTCTTGGGTAAGTCTCCGCAGCAAACATCGTTTTTATCATTTTTTTTTTTTGTTAAATTCTATTTTTCTTTTTGGTTTTTATTAATATATTTTTTTTTGTCTTCTTTTTTTTCAGACCTCGACCGTCGTCCGCGGTACCCAGGCTTCTGCCGGTACCATTGCTGGCACTACGTCGACGAAATAACGGTGGAGGTTAACACCTACACCGGGGTCAGGACGTTCCCGGACAACTGGGAAGAGATGCGGGCCCCGCTCCCGCTAACGGGCCGCTGCGTTCGCTGCGAGCTGGGCGAGCCCTCGCAGGTTCGCCGCCAACCCGGGTTCGTGGACCCGAACGGAAATGTTCGCCTGGTGTACGACACCCGGGGGCATCGCGACGACTACTACCTCGCCCTCGAGTAATTTTTAAGAAGCAATTTTATTAATAATTTTTTTTCTCTTCGTTTGTTTTATTATTAATGGTCTCCTTTTGCATTAGGTTTAAAAAATAAAAGAAAAAAAAATTCACTTTAATCTTCGATGTGTTCGTGTGAATTTTCTTTGCGAGTTCCCCTTTATTCTTTATTTTTAAGTATGGCAAGGTGGTTCTGCCCACTTGCCAATGCGGTTTTTCTGTTTCTTCGGTTGGTTGCTGGAGATGTCGGTCGGATTTCGTCGGTCTGGTCGTTCGGTCGGTCGGTTGGTCGTTCTGTCGGTCGGTTGGTCGGTCGGTTTTTCCTCGCGAGGTGAAGCCGCAACAACGTTCCGCGGGGCGTCCACGCGGGTAAGGGTTACTGCCTCTGAGTGCTCTTGCACTTATTGCTTTTTTGGTGGGTTTTTTTTTCTCTTCTTTTTCAGTTCTCCGAACAGTAATAGTTCGTTGAGAACAAAAAGCATGCCATATTCCTTTCTTTCCTCCCCCCTTTTTTGTAGGTACGAGTTGCCGGCGGTCCGTCACCCGATCGGTGAGCGGATGACGCGATGAAATGCTCGTCTTTACGGCGTGGGATGCTCCCCCTTTTGTTTCCAGCCTTTCTTTTTCTTTCTCTCGTATTTTCCTCTTTTTTTTTTTCTCATCATTTTTTTTCTTGCACCATGGAAAATGTTGGAAAATACATTATCCTGGTGTAAACAAATCTCCCTACCATTATAAATGTAATAGTTTTCTTTGTTATTTTATCATCTTTATATTTGCGTATGAAGAGTAATTTATAAAATCACAAAGAAATACAAGTTCAAACTAAAATTTTAATGTTTCGCCTTATAAATGTTGTCCAGAAAAAAAAAACTGACTTTAGCTACTTATAGATTAATACGATGAAATCTGGGAAACATCGCCAAAATTAATTAACCAATTTTATCACCCTAGTGCACATTGAATGTACGAATTCTGTGGGTGAAAATTGATTTTATATATTTTTTTTCTTTATTTTTTTGGTTTTGAAGCTTATGAGGAATGAATTGTATAGGGCCTTACACTGACCCCAATGGCCGAGCGGCAAAGGACCCGGCCCGCAACCATAGGGTTGTGGGTTCGAATCCCGGAGTAAAAAAAAAATTATTTTTTTTTTTTTTTTCATTCGTTTTTTTTTTCAGTATATGCATAAAAACTTCCGGTACCGATAGATTAATTTTAACTCCAGAAAAAATAAAAAAAAAAATTTTCTCTTTTTTTTTTGTTTTTTTTTTTTTTTTTTTTTTTTTTTTTTGTGAGCATACTTTCCCCCTTTTTCTTTCTTCTCTCCTTATTTCTGTTTTCATTGATAGTCTGGGGGAAATGGCGGTAACATAGGCGGGGGTTGAGTCATACGGTTGGATAAAACTCTATGGTTCATGGCCATGTAGATCGGTTCCTCTGGGTTTAACATTGGCGCGACTTCTCCCTCCCTTTGACTATAAGAGATAGAACTTGTGGGTTCGGTTACCGATGTGCGTCGGGTTAATCGCCTCAGGGTTTCGGAGTCGACGGGCCTGGGTGTACCCGGGACGTTGTATATTACTTCATTGAATCGTACATTAAATTCTGGGTCTAGCGCGCGACGGTAGCTGACAGTATCTTCAGTCGTTACTATCCTTTGTTGTGCGTTATACCACATATAGATTATTAACGTTCCGACTAGTGATGATGAGAGTAAAATTACGATGAGTGGTACTGTAAATATAGCGGTTTGGCTCTTTAGCCGAATTATTCTGGCCGTTTCTTTTTTCCGCTCTGATTTAAATCCTTCAAGATTTGCTATCAATTCCTTTAGCGTTATTTCGTATCGAAGCCCGTTTGTCTCGCGGACCCATAAAGGTCTGTACACTTGGGGTATTATCGCGTCTAATTCTTTTTGGTAATCGGCGATGTCTGGGAACAATGTTGTAACGTTTAATGTGGCCGCCGGTACATATTGGTCCTCGAGGGTGGCTCCGGTTTCTCGCGTGGCTATAAGACTGGTGTAATTAGTGTGCCCCGAGCATCCTTCGCGTAACTGAATAATTCCCCTTCCTGCGATTGGTGTGATTTGCGTATGGTTTCCACAGACGATCTCCATTCGTTCCCTGTCAGGTAGATAAAATAACCAGCGGTTGGTCTTTCCAAATCGTTTCCAATGTGGGCCTTGATTTCTAACCAATTTTATGTCGCAAAAACTGTAGATTTGATGCAGATTTCCAGTGATTATCAATGTTTCGCAAATCGGCGAAAGTGTTATATCGAAGATTGGTTTGAAGGGAACGCACACTTTGTAGTCCTTGTGAGAGCGACAATTGTTCAGTTCTCCCTTGGAGAACTCCATATATTTTTTATTTTCCCATGACAAAATTAGCATCGGCGTTTTCGGTTGTATGAACGCGGCTACTAGCGTATTTTCCCCGAGAAATTGCGTTGTGGGGTAAGGGTGTAATCTGAACAGAGAGTACGCATTCGGTTCTATTAGGGGAATGTGCATTATAATTACGATTTTTCCGTCTTGGTAACCTAAGGTGATTCGCGACATTCTTATCAGTGCTTCCGGTCCGTCGTTGACCGCTACGGGGAACGTTAACGACTGGCCAGAGGTGGCAAAATCCTGAGCGACCTTTTCCAAAGTCTCGTGACCTAATAATTCTGGGTGAAGCAATCCCATTTTTGCAAAATGTATAATGTCGATTATAGTCTTTATGCTGGATAAATAGGCCTCGAGGACCGGCTCCACGCTGTTCCTCCATCCGAGCATTCTCAAAGCGTAATCCTCCCTGGATTGCCTGGTTAAACTGCGGTTCGTGTTTAATGTGGACCACGCTCTATTATGGAGTGTTTCCATTGCTTCTAAGTGTTCCCCGATGACGCGATATTCTGATTTCACTATGTGCGTCTGGTCGTTCGTTAGCCTTACCATTCCATCTTCGCTGACATTAGCTTTCTCGAATTCGGTTTCAATAAATTTTGCTATAGTTTCAGGCATTTCCTCGAATAATGGTCCTCTAGTTATTTTTTCGTTGCTCGAAGATATTCTACGTAGATCGACGAGAGTTTTTCCTTTTAATTTGTGTAGGAGGTTGAAATTGCTAGTAATTAATTTCACTCTGTATTCCAAATCCTTTCTATTAACGAGTGAGGTGCACCGGTCAAATAAAAACATCCGACATTCTTCCTCCATCGTGTCCAAGGGTAGATGCAAAAAAGTAGGCCGTCGGTTTTCGATCGGTCTTAAATCGAAGAACGTTACCAATTTCCATTCGTCTCGCGAGAAATACACGTCTTGCAATTTCTCGTAGTACAGTCCGGCGTCATTTTTGATATGTTGGATCTCGAATTCCGGCGACCCGAGGCATCCTCCAAATAGGAGCAAGAGCAGCAGATGGTACATCGTTGCTTGCCTTTAATCATAAATATTCAGAAATAATGAGGTCTTTGTCCTCTAGTTCTTCCTCTTTTATTCGTGTTTTTTTTTTTTTTTTTTTTCTTCAGAATTTATTTATTTATTTATTTATTTCCGTGTTAATTTTATGTAAAAAAAAATATATATTTTTTTGTTAAGTTTCCGTGCTTAATTTGATTTTGATTTCCAAGATCGGCCGTTTATTGTTTTATTAGTTGTGTATGAATATTTGTATTTTCACGTGTGGGTATTTTCCGGCTTCCATTATTTGGTTATTCAATCCGTTACGTGTCGTCCGGTCGTGCTTGATTGGTTGGTCTCGGTGCGTAAGTAGGTCAACGAATCGGTGAGTCGGTGCATCGCATCAAGATAGGTGGTGGGGAAGGGCTAGGTACTTTCCTAAGTTTTTATCCAAGCGGGCGTGTACCTTTTGATAGTTAAGTGGGGATTGATATCCCGGAGTAACTCCGATATTTTTTTTCCTAGTTCATTCATTCGTGATTGTTTCTTAGAGACGATTCCATCGTGGTATCTTTGCAGACATTATTATTTTTTTTTTCTATATCCATATTTTTTCCTCTTGTCGTTTTATCCCTTTTCAATCAAATACAATGACTGCCGTGGTGTTGGAAAATTTGAAAACCTATCTCGCGGTTACTCTGGAATCACTGGAAGACAGTCAAAATTTCGCGAGCCCTTGTGAAAGTGACGGGCGGGGAGTCGTGTGGCGCGGCGATATCGTTGGTGTCGCTCGTGGGTTGCGACGCATAGTGAATCAACTGATGTGAGTAAAAGTGTATATATTATCGTTTCTATTATTTTTTTGTATTTTGATTGATTATCATATTTTTATAGCGTTGTTGATTTTATTTTTACGCGTTTTCCGTTTTTTTTTTTTTGAATAGTTGGGAAGACGACTTTTTTGCTGGTCCATTTGATTTGCGCAAATTGTTTGGGATGGAGCCTATGTCGCGACGCTTGGTGGTCGGGAGAGCTTCATTCTGGGTCCCCGAACATTACGACCTTGATGGGCCTTATCTGTCCGTTCGGACCTGGGAACCGTGGACCCAGGACATGATGGACTATCTTTTGGTTCTGTTGGACGAGGATACCTCACTGTTACAGGCTATCCAAACAGTGGTTCACGTGCGGCGTGTGTCGAAGAGACAAGTCGAATTCGAGTGAGTTAAAATTGATAAACTTTCCTGTAGATGTATGTATTATTTTTTTTTTTATGGGAAAATTATTATTATCATTATTATTATTTTTTTTTTCAGCTTGTTTTCTAGTGTGGGCCTTGGGGACGATCCTTTGGGACTTCTCAGGTTATTTGGTCACGACTCGTTATTGGACCATAAAAAAGAGGTGGGAAAAATATTCCTGGTTCTCTCTCCTTTTTTTTTATTGCATTCGTTAATTGAGGGAATTTTCCGCCCTTTTTTTTCTTGTTCTAGCTCGTCAAGGGTATTCGGGGACGGCGTGGCCACCGAGGGTCCGTCCTTATTTCTCGCTGCTCACCTTTTTGGTAACAGGTAATGTTATTACGAATATTTTTTTCCGGAGTCTCAATCGTTGTAGTCGTTATATATGTTATTTTTTTTTCGCTGGGGATTTTTCTATAACTTTCTGTGTCTTTGTTTGATTTCAGGGGCTGGTGTCTGCCGATGAATATTTATGCGTACACCTTTTTTTTTATTTTCGCGACACGGAACCTGTACCTTGTAAAAAATAAAGAGTGACATTTTTACTTGCAACCCGTCTTCTCGTATTTTTTTATTGTCGAGTTAACACCGAAGGAAGTTTTTTTTTTCCTTTTTTTTGTAATTGTTTGCAATTTTTCTTATGATAAAAAAAAACGCGTTTTGACTTCCTTTCGTGTTAGCTTTTCCTTTATACCATTGTGCATTTCATGGTGTAATCTATTTTGCGCTGACATTGATCGCATAATTTCTTGGTTCTGGCGCACTTTGCGCAGCTAGTCGAGTGCATACACGGCAAAAATACTACGTTTATTTCCCGGGAATGACAGGTTTGGCATAACTCAGTTTCGGTCGCTTCGGACGTGTCGGAGTGACTGGAGGTTACGGGAGTCGAGTTCGGTGCCGCGAGGCCGGGGGTCGGGGGTCGGTTGATTCGAGTGACTCTCGCTCTTCCGGTCGCGCGTGTAGGGACCGTCCCGTTCAGCGTGGAAGATTTTCGCTTGTAATGACGTTCTTCGCGGGAAGACACCCGTTCGCGAGCGGAGTCACCGCGGCTTTGCTCTTCCTCAGATAGGGGAGTCGAACTACGGCTCGGAGAGACGCGAGGAGAGCCAATGGTCATGTAAAGAAATTGACAATATGGGAACCATCGGGTGTGCTGTTCCCAGGGATTATCGGTGGGTTTCCAGTTGCGAATTTTTCCTCCGCAGTGGAAACACATTACTTTGTCTTTTGTTCCAGTGTAGAAAAATCCTGCCATCGCGAGAGTATCGGGGTTTAATATATTTCCGTGTTTTTTCGGCCAACCACTAAAACTGTCCTTTCTCTTCTTATATCCCTCGTAGAGCGGTTCTACCGGGTGTACATATTGTTTCAGAGTACCGTATCCCTCGAGCAGTTCGGGGAGCTCTGGTGTCTCTGCTCGCATGGAGTATGACGGGACTATACGTGGGTCAATGCCTATGGGCACATTCCCGCACGCGACTTTTCTTACAAATCGACAGTGCTCATGCTCTTTTTGATGTCTGACCATGGGGTCGTCGTTTTCCTCCCACGTAATGATCGTTGTTAAACAATCGAAACAGCTAACCGTGTCTTCCCATCCCGTGTAGTAAAATCCTGCGGCGGCGAGAGCCGTGGGATTTATTATATGCAAGTTCCATCTCCGAAAGCTGTCTAATCGAACTTGTTCAAATCGATATTTTTCGTGTATTGTTAGTACCGACATATTATTATTATTATTATTTATTATATATATATTTTTTTTTGTAGATATTTTCTTTTGATGTAATTTTATTCCGAAAATTCGTTAATTTTAGTGCATTAACCTTTCCCTGTGGTTAATTAATTTATATGTACTTATATATTTTTTTTTCCAATTCTTTCAAACGTTGTTATTTTGTTAATATTGGTTACGAAGTCGTTTTTATTACTTGTTATAAAATTTTTTGTCCTTGATCCCCTTATTTATTATTTAAAATTCAACCGGTACTTTACCGTTTTTTTTTCTTTTATTTTACTGGCACAATGTCATGATTCTGTTTGCGGGATTCCGATTTTTCCGTGTGTTTTCTTTCGTCGCTACCTTTAAGAAAAAATATCGTTTCACTAACTTGAATAATCGATTTTATAATTGATACGTAAATTTGTTGAGACGTGGTGTTACTTTGTATGTTCACTATCGTAGTTTATTGTTGAATTATCATCCGTGTTTAAAGGAAAAGTTATTAACTCCCTTTCTTACGACTTTTACTGTGAGTACTGTGGTCGTCCCCTTGATTTCTTTTCCGGGGCAATCGGTATCGTAGTTTCTACTATTTCGCGAATCAGTCCACTCATCGGTACGGGGTCAGACTGACAAGGTTCCGGCCCAAAATAAGGGGTGGTCATAAACAGAGATATTCTCAAAAAACCCTCGGCTTCTGTTTGAACGTCTGTCGATGATTGTAGATAGCGGCAATTTGCTTGTCGAAAAGCGTGTTGTTGCGACGGGATGTCGTGAGCTCGCCAATTGCTCATCGTGAGGTTACAAAAGTAGCATTTTACTGTGTCATTTATTCTTGTGTAGAAAAACCCTGCTTTTGCCATTTCTACCGCTCTTATCGGTATACTCGCTGGCCAGGTAACGAAAGAGTGTATGCGAGTCATGAAATTCTCGTACATTGGGTATATGGGATTCATCACCGGAGCGATTGTTAATGCGCCTTGGGGCGCCGCTGTTTCGGTGATGGGGACGGGCGGTTGTCCCGCTGAGACGCTGGGTAGCCTAAAAGGGGGCTCGGGGAGAGGCACGTTACCACACGGGAGTCCTCTGACGAATTTACAATCACTCGAGCATTTTCGATGCACATTTTTGGGATCGTCGTTAGTTCTCCAGTTTCCAATTATTCTTTGACAGCAAAAGCATTTAGTTAAATCCCCTGTACCGAGATAAATAAATCCTGCTGCGGCTAATTTACCCGGCTCGGGATTAGCGACACGCCAATTTACAAAACTTTCAAGTCGTATCTGCTCGAAACAATAAGTGAAGTTACAACCTCTTATTGCCATGATTTAGCTTCAGAAATATTTTATTATTATGTTTTTTTTTTTTATTAATGTAATTAACAATTTAAATGATTGATTGTTTATGTTGCTTTTTTTTCTCTCTTTTTTTTTATAATTTCTGCGACACAGGATAGGCGTATTCGTGCATGTATTTAAATTATTATTATTAGTCCTTTTATTTTGTTTACGTTGTGCTTCAAATTATTCTATGGGGATCTTTGATTTTTTTAGTCGATTAGTGTGCACTACCAGCTCCTTTCTCGGGAGTTTTATTCGTACGTTACCCTTCGTTAATATTGCCGTGACTTCATGTGGTCCCGTGTAGTGATCGCCGAGTTTCCCTGGTTTGGGTCCTTTAAGCAAAAATACCGGTTCACCGACTTTAAGCGTGATGGGGTTTATTTTTTTATCCTGATATTCTTTAGATTTTTCTTTTGAGTCTATCAAATTTTTCCGTCCCATTCCTTGAATTTCGTGTATTTGTGTTACTAGTTCCGTTAAATAATCATCGTAAGTCGCGAGTTTCTCCATTTCCGACGGGGGCATACTGGAGGGAGTTCGCGCTCTTTTTCCGAATACCATTTCGTACGGTGTGTGTTTTGTTCCTTCGTGAACGTTCGTATTGTAATTAAAGATGGCCATTTCTACCCATTCATCCCAATTCTTTTGTTTTGTGGTAAATTGTTTCAAGTATTCGCCGAGGGCATGATGGGATCTTTCCAATGATCCATTGGATTGTGGGTGGAACGCGGTAGTTCTAACCTTTCGAATTTTAAATAATTTCGCGATTTGTTGAAGGATATTGCTCAAAAAATTACTGCCTTGATCGGTAAGTACTGCTTTTGGTGACCCGAAATAGCAAATAAATCTTTTAACAAAGGCTTCGGCTATGGTCACAGCCCTCGCGTTGGGTAGTGGTATTGCCACGGAATATTTAGTTAATTGGTCTTGTATGGTTAGGATGTATTCATTATCGAGATCTGTCTTGGGAAGCGGGCCTACTATATCCATTGCAATTTTATCAAAGGCTATCGCCGGTGTGTCGGTGATAATCATTGGCATTTTAGTTTTTGTTCTGACTAATTTTTTTAATTGGCAATGCAAACAACGTTGAATAAATAGTTGAATTTCTTCCTTTAAATTCTTCCAATAGTAATCGTGGCGAATTCGATTATAGGTTTTGCCGACTCCTCTGTGTCCGCCGACAGCTGAAGAATGCATTTCTTCAATAATTTTGTAACGATCTTCCGGGGGCGGTTCTCTAATTAGTCCTTGGCAAATAATAATTTTTACGTCACTATGAGCGAAAATTAAACGAAGCTGTGTTACAATGTCCTCCCATGGAACGTTTAAGATGTGACTTGTCTTGGCTATACTGACTATCTGGAGTGACAATTTTTCAATTAAGTGTCGGGCGCTCTTAAAAACTTCCACGATATTTCCGAGTATTAGGCTGGGTCCTTCTCCCGATTTATCGGTGATTGGAAGTGCCAAACTAAATCTGCCATGTTTTTTGGAAATGGATTGCGCTTTATTCAGCGTTAAATTTTTTAGTTTGGGTAAACAATCTCTATCTTTTAGCATTACAGCTCCGGAGTCCACGGGTTCCCCCTCAGTTGAGACAAAGAATACCAAATTATCTCTTCTTGTATAAAGTAGGTCACGGGATAGCTTAACGTTGCTGGCTACTACTCTTCCGGTCGTAGGTGCACGTGTCTCCGGGGAAGGCAATAAATTAGCCTCCGAGGTGTCAGAAACATTGTCTTCGTCGCCCGATGCGTCGGACTCACGATCTTCGAGGGGTCTCGCTTTATGTCTTTTCTTTCTCCTTGATATGCTATCTTCATCGTCGTCGAGTTCGGTCTCGTCGCTGGGCACCTGATTGTCATGCAGAGTTTCCTTCTCCTCGCCTTCATTATTGATTTCATCTTGGAGCGATCGTCTGTCATCTTCGGTATTCGTCACGGAGCCTCTCTGGGTGACTTTTACGATGTCCTCCGGTCCCTTTTTTAATTCTCCATTTCTACGCGGGTCTACCGTGTTTTTTATGCTCGTGGTCGACAGGGCTTCCTCCGGGCTCTCTCGGGTCGTAGCAGTCACGGGGTCTGTTTTCGCTGGCGGTTCGTTAGGGTCGAGGGCCTCTAATTCCCAGTTACATTCTTCTGTTTCCGTGTAGGGATGTGTGGGTTCGATTTCGGCGTCGGTGTGCGTAATGTCATCGTCCGACTCTTCTTCTAATAATCGTGAAATTTCCGCGTCCGTTAACTTCCGTCTGAATTTGGTTTTGTTGTCATTTATTGGATTAATTCGTATTGTGAAAATGTCGTTGGGTGTAATTGATTTTTCTACTGGGTTTCTTGACAATGCGTCGGCGTTGACATTAGTTTTCCCGGCTTTGTATACTATCTCATATTCGTACTCGGCTAATTTTAATCTCCAGCGTAAGATTTTCGGATTGCCGTCCGTGGCTTTTCTGAACCACGTAAGCGGTTTATGATCCGTCGCCACGGTAAAACGTCGTCCATATAAATACGGGCGGAAATGCAGTATCGAATATACAATCGCTAACGCTTCCTTTTCGTACGTGTCGTATCGCTCTTCGACTTGACTTAGAGCTCGCGAGGCGTAGGCACATGGGTGGTCGTGGTTAATTTCTCCCTGAGATAGGATGCTGCCGATAGCGTAGCCTGAGGCGTCCGTTGTGAGAATAAAAGGTTTGGAAAAATCCGGGTATTGTAATACAGGAGCGGAACAGAGTTTTTCTTTTAGTATTTCAAATGATTCTTGTTGTTCGGTTCCCCACTCGAAAGCATTTTCTTTTCGCAATAAAGCTGTGAGAGGCTTAGTGATTTTCGCGTATCCTTCAATAAATCGTCTGTAGTATCCCGTTAATCCTAAAAATTGACGGATGTTTTTAATGTTTTTTAGCACGGGATAATTACGTACTGCTTCTAATTTTTTCGGATCGGGCCGTACTCCGTTATTCCCAATTATGTGACCTAAATATGCGACTTCCTTTTTCAAAAATTCGCACTTGTCGGGTTGTAATTTAAAATTTGCGGCCTGTAGGCGTTTCATCAATTCGCGATATATTTTTCCATGTTCTTCTAAACTGTTGGCGTATATAACTATATCGTCTAAATAGACGAACACGCCCTGTCCAAGGAGTCCGCTTAGTGTGAGATCCATTGCTCGTTGAAAGGTGGGAGGGGCGTTCTGTAGGCCGAAAGGCATTCTCACGAACTCGTAGTGGCCTCGCGGTGTCGTAAAGGCGGTCTTATGTCTGTCTTCCGGGGCTACCTCTATTTGATGAAAACCCGAAGCTAGATCAAATACGGAGAAATATTGCGCTCCACCGAGTTGATCCAGTATGTCATTAATATTGGGAATTGGGTATGCATCGGCAATAGTTTTTTCGTTCAGGGCGCGGTAGTCGAACACAACTCTCCATTTTTTATTACCTTGCGAGTCGGCTTTCTTAGGCACGACCCACACCGGGCAGTTGTACGGCGAAGTGGACGGTATTATTATTCCTTTGCTGAGCATGTCTTCTATTTGTCTACCTATCTCTTCTTTAGTACATTCGGGCCATCGATAACCTCTAGTATTGATGGGAAGATCATCCGTCGTTGGGATGCAATGTCGCAATATCGTTGTACACGTTAATAAATCTCCCGGAATTTGATACAAATGTGCACTTTCCTCCAATAGCGTTTCTATACTGTCTTTTTCTTCTTCGTTCAACTCCGTGAGTCTCAATAATTTTTTTATTTGTTCCAAGCGATTATTCGATATTTCTTTTGTCACTACATAACACGGGAATTCGTTAAGAGGAGATTGAATTTCTCTGTATAAGTTATGACTGCTTAACCTTTGTACTAAAGCAACGTCCATAATTTCGTAATGTATGGTCGAATGTTTATTGACTTCAATTTGATTTTTCATTTTGATTTTATCCCGTTCTTTACTCGTGGGTAACAGCGCAGTGGCAAGCGGCGAACCCTCCGATGACTTGCCAGGCGTATTTTCATTGTCTCGCGATCTTGAAGTGGCGTTTACGTCACTTATTAATGCACTTAATTTGCGATCCTTTTTTTCTATACATTTTTCGAGGTCAATTTCTTCATTTATTTTTGCTTTAAAATCTAATGTCTCTTCCGATTTATTTTCTGCGTTTTCCTGGATTTTATCTATTTCAAAGGTATTTTCCCGAGTCATTATTTCATTATGCTCCAACTTTTTAATATCGGTCCTGGCTTCGACTCCTTCGGCGAGCGAGTTGACCCTCATAAATTCTGGGTAGGCCACCAGCGTATCTTCGGCGGTGACTGGCGGCGTCGCCTGCACCCGTGCCTCCGAAAAGTCCGAGTGACACCCTTTTCTCATTGTCTCTGTTTCGTCGGTTTTTTTATTTTTCACTCCTGACCTACAGCCTTCAATTTCTATCATATTTATTTCCGTGGTTTTCTGAGAGTATTCTTCTGGTTTTTTCGTATAAATTTTATTCAATTGATTTTGATCTTCGCGAATTTCCGGTTTAATTTCCGTGAATAATTCCTTATTTGCCAATGGCTTTGCATCGTTAACTCGATTATTACATTGATTATTCATTATTTCGTTCTTACTAATTTCATTCCTGGGTTTTCTTTCCTTTTCTAATAATTTTTCACGATCTGAGATTTTCATAGAACTGACTTTTTCGACATCCTCGAGGGATTCTGTCCCTACTGTACATGCGAAATTTATAGTATTCTTAATATTTCTTTGAATCTTTCCTGCCCGTTCTCCGGTGTCAGGTATCTCGATTGGTAACTGGCAACCACTATTTTTACTTTCATTTTTACTCGATTCATTTTTAATATCTGGTTTTCCTGATTGACAATTGTTTACTTCATCTTTACTGGGATTGGTTTCCTTGAGCGTTTCTTTCTTTAATTTTATCTCTTTACCCGGTAATTGTTCAAAGACTCGATTTTCTACAAGATCGTGACTGTCGACATCCTCGAGGGATTCTGCCCCTACTGTCCATGCGACATCACACAAATTTTCAACTTCAATGGGTCCTGCCCGTTCCTCGGTGTCAGGTTTCCCTATTGCAAGAGAACAAACTTTAATTTCATCATAATTTTCCGTATTCCCACAAATTTTCGAGTCATCTACTTTTACCAGGGGCTGTGAAGGATAAAAATCAAAACCTCTTGGTTTTCCACTAATTTCTGGGTTCTTCGTGTAATTCATTGTCTGGGCTTCATAATATTTATTTCTCTCTGTGTCATTTTCCATTTCGCTTTTCTTTTCGTTTACTTGATTCGGGCTAATCTCGGGAGTTTCTTTCCTAGGGATTTGCGATTTCGTTTCTAATTCACTGCGTGTCGTTGTATTTTTTTCCGGGGATATTTCTCTTTTTACTGGCGATAGTTCTGGTGCGGTTCCGCGTCCTTTCTTTGAATTGCGAAAAGTGTCTTCTGAACTTGATTCGGTTTCGTAACTCTTATTTTTACTCAATTTATTTTCGTTGGAATATTCTCGGGATTCTAATTCCATTACGGGCACATGCAATTCAACGGCCCAATTATTACTGTTGGTGATGTAAATATATGCTTTCCCGTTATTATTTTTAACAAAGCCATCTTGTATTTCTACGCCTTTTACTGTACTCATCGGAGGTAAATAACCTTCTCTCATGGACAAATTTTTTACTCTTACGTAACACAACTTGGTAGATTTAGCAGGGACGACCATGGTTTCGGGCGTCGCGAATGGTATTATTACGCTTTGCATTTCTAATTGCCGATTTTCATAGTCAATTTTTACTCTATTTCCATCTAAATAATCGGATCCTAAAATTCCGGCTTCTTTTATCGGAAAATCGTAGCCGACAACATGGAAGGTAGCATAGCGTCCGTATATTTGAATCGTAACGCAACCGTGCGTATAGATGGAATTTTTTGTGATTCCCTTTAATTGGAGTATCTCTCCATGATCTATCGGGGTACTGGGGTCTAAGAATTGTTCCTTGATAATATTTGGTCCGGCTCCGGTGTCGATCATGAGCAAAACGGGTCGTGTTAATTCGGGAGCTGTCGTCATTACACTGGGCACGCTGCCCTCGTTGTTCAAGTGGATATTAAATATTCGAATTACTCGTACGCTCGACTCGCTCTGCCGGCTGCGATACGGTGGATCGAGCGCTCGGCCTGCGTAGTCTCCCTCACCGCGCTCTTGCTCGGGGGACCATTCTCGTTTCCCTGGTTGCCATATCTCGGTCCGTTGTTCGGACGAACGGGGCAATCGCGAATAAAATGCCCAAGTTGTTTGCAATAATGACACGGCCCTGAAGGATCTGCGGCGTTATTGGGTCGTTCCATGTATTGACGATTATTACCGGCATTATTGGTCAGCGGTTGCGAGTGATTATTACGAAAGGGGCAAATATGAGCTCCGTGGCCTTCTTTTTTGCAAATTTGACATCTTACTTCGTTCGGAACCGGGTATCTCAGATTTTGCGGGACTTGAACTTGCGACGGATGCACTGGTCTGAAGGACGAAGAAGGCAATCGCGAACATTTATCGGCTGTATGGCCGTTGTTTTTGCACAATTGACAAAATGTATTTTTTTCATCTTCTCTTTTTCCTGGGGGAAAAATTTTATAGCATCGATCGGCGGTGTGCCCACGTTTGTTACATACCTGACAAATTGTTAATGCAGGGGCTTCAGTGTTGGGCTTGCTGTTGTTTAAAGGAGGAAAAATTTTAAAACATTTGTCGGCTGAATGGCCGGTCTTCGTGCACACCTGGCATACGGGTGGGTTCTTTATCTCTTTTCCGTACGATTGGTCGCGTGCTACCTGCGTTTGGGCCGTCTCTTTCCTCACGCACTCCTTGGCGACGTGACCCCTCTTCTCACACAACTGGCACGTCGGCTCTTCGCTCACTACTACATGCACGCCGCGCCGCCCCTCGGTTTTACTAGCCTGGGCCTTAGGTGTCTCCGGCATGGCGCCTCTCAAGATTGCCTGTGAGACTAAATTTTTCTCGATCTGCACCGCCTGCCTAATTAAGTAGTCAAAATCGTCGTTCGGAGCTAAGCGTTGTTCGATTTCGGGTTTTAATCCGTGTCGAAAACAAGTAGGCAGACTTTTTCTGGTGTTCTCGATAAATGCTGCCGACAGCGGGTGATTAATATTTCCCTCATAATTTTCGAGTATTGCCTTTCCCAGATCTTTTATGCGATTCGCGTAGGTTATTACTGATTCTTTGTCGAGTTGATATATCGATCCTAATTCCCCTTGAAGTTGATAAATATTACGTTTAGGTGCATAGATTTCTTTAAGAAATTGTTCCAAGTCAGAAATGGTATCAAAATTTTTCTCTTGTATTGTTCTGCGGGGTTCTCCGATTATTTTTATCCGCACGGCTTTCACTAGATTTACTTCGGCGCCTGGTCCCATCATAGCCAAGGCTTCCCTACATCCCTGAATGAATAAACCGAGCGACATGGTGTGCCCGTCATAATTAGGGATTACCGCTAAGGCATCCCTCAGTGAAAGGGTTTGATTGTGTAATCCCATTTTGTGAACGGGATTTTCGGATTCTTCAGTTATGCCTGTTTTTGGTTTTGTCCCTGATTCCGCGTTTGTGTCTTTATCTGTATTCTCGTTAGGCTGATCTTTAGAACACCCGGGAGCGGGTTCCTTATTTCGGAAAAAATGCGATAGACTTTCTAATAAATTCCTTGGTACGATTTTCGATCTTTTCAATATTGATTTTACCGCGCGGTTTTGGTTTGTCGTATTCTTCGGGGTGTCGGGGAGAGCAGTTTTATATTCGGTAGCTTCGAGAGGCGTTGAAGTGCTTAAAGGTGTCCCAAATAATCCCGGTGAGGTGTTCGGGAGTGCGTGATTTCCGGTTGATGGGCCCGCGCGACTGGGGGGATTTTTACCTGCCTCGGCGCGTGCCACTTGTAATGACTCGAGGGGGACTTCTAAGCGGTCGGGGACCGAAGGCGGTCTCTCTATTGTTTCACCTTCGTTACTATGATCGCTGGATATAAGTAAATATTGGTTGGTCCCGTGAATGGGGTCTGGGATATATCCTACTAAGGCCCAATTATTTCCAGGGGATTTATTTTCTGTGTTCGAGGGTATTTGTCCGCTGATTCTATTGTGTTTTTGCGTCTGTGTTATTTCGGAAATTTCCTCGGGTGATCTGAAGAAAACTTGTGTTTTATTTAAATCTTCACTATCGACTGATTTTGTGTCGTCACTCTCGTCTACTGATTTCGTATTTTCCCCGTCGTCGGTTTCGATTCTATAAGTTCTCACGCCGTCGTCAGTTATTTCCGCGGATTGTAAATTTTTGTCCGATTCGAAACTAATTCTCACTGTTTTTCCTCCTGTGTGTTCGGGGATTTGTTCGTCTTCCGTAACTGTCTCTGTTGATTCGTCCGATTCTGATTCAGAGGTTTTCTCCGAGTCAGTGATTCCTGGAAAGTCGGGGACGGTTTCTTCGAATGGTCTTTTACCTGCTGTCTCGGGGATTTCGTGGGTTTCGGTCACTGTGTTAAGGGTATTAGTATTGTCTCCTGTTGTACGTCGACTTCGTTCGCAGGGATATGTACTCAATATTTTATCGTCTAACGGAAGGTTTTTAGAACGAGTCCCGTACATTTATAATAATTAATTTTTTTTTTTTTTTTTTTTTTTTTTTTTTTTTATTAGCGAGTTCTATTGATGTAATTATATTTGATTTTTTTGTATGTTTTTGCTCTCTTCTTGTTGACCTTTGTTTTAATCTGACATGAATGTGCGCACCACTGAATTATTATTCGAAATATGTTTTGTACCCAGTCGCACAACATTTATAGGTGGAGAAGGTTTTATCTCTTGTTGTTTTTAATCTGTTATCGGAGAAATCGGACTTGCGGGAGAGCAGTAAATCTCGGTGTAAGTCGTGTCAATGTTATCTTGGAGAAATTCACTATGAGTTTTCCACAGTCTGGGGTCTGAAGCCCATATGGAGGATATAACTGGTGGTGTTGGTGTGGGGATGTCAATTGGAATCAATTTGTATTCTTTACAAAAATAATCTTCGATTCGTTTTACTTTGCGTTCTCCGGAATGACTCAACTGTAGTTTTGTTACTTGATATTTTTTTCGACCACGACGTTTCTTTGCCATATACGGAAAAAGGGGGTCGTGGTAGGAGACTAAGAGTGGAACCTCTGTAATCACCTGCCTTAGCTTTAGATTCGATTTCGTTGTTCTATTTCTCAAAAAAAAATTCCGTTGAAGGTTTCCGTTTTACTTACTAAACAACGAGATTTGCTCACTAATTATTCAAAGGATGGTAAAAGGTCGTGGGATACGTGTCTGAGTAAGAGGAGCCAGTAAGTTCTATTGGTGAGAGAAGTGCCTTAAGTCCGTCGGGTCTGGGGCGTCGATCTGGCCAGGTAGAATAATTTTACTTTCTATTCGTTTTTTGAGCTTGATATTTTCCTGAGGGATCTTCTCAATTGAGGTTTTGATACCGAGTTCTTTTTCCGGTTGATTTTTTTCAAAGAAAGTTTTTTCAAAAATTGTTCTTTTATAATTATATTAATAAGTTCTTGAGTGACGGCTTCTAATTCAACAATACGCATGTGAAGCTCTACTAGTTTTTCCAAAGTGTCCATGTAATATGTTGAGTAATTGTTACAAAATTTCAAAGTTAAATCGTTGTAAATAGCAAAATGGTTCAGGCCTGTCAAATTATTTAAAGAAGCACTCTTAAGATCCCGGACGAGCCCCCAAAAATTTGTTACGTCAAAAGTGTCGTGGATTTTACTCGAGCGACAATTTTACACGTATTAGTGCGGTTCAGCGTGATTACCCGTGTTCTGGTCAAGAAGGAAAGCTCCTCCCTATACCACATCTGACGAAGTACACTAAACGCGCAAGCTCTGTTTCGAGTCTAACCTTTCGGAAAATTACTCGGGGACGAGCTGCGAATGCTTCTCCAAAGGGAATTTGACTGAGGTCAGAGATGATGATGATGTGATGATGGCTCGAGACAATGCGCGGATGATATTTCACCGATATAATTAAAAATTTCACTTACCCTTTTTGTATTGAACTGGATGCTGATGCTGGAGATGGAAAAGGACACGATCGTAAAGAAACGGTGACACTGAATTTGAGAATGCAACCGTCGAATTTTATTCGTAAAACGAGGGAATTAAATAAACCGATTTTTCTGAACAAAGAATGTTAACATGTAATTAATCGTGATGATGTTCACAAAAATCGGCACCTCGTGGTGTAACAAAATTCAGAGTTCGGATGTACAAATTTCTCGAAATACGAAGCGTGCGAAATTATAAAATAAAATACAAAATTGGTCGATGCCCGAGAATACAAAACTGTAGTCTTATTTAAGTCTATGAACTCCTAAGTCCCCGTTTAGGACAAAGGTTCGAATTACGAAAAATGAAAATCTTGGCGAAGAACGGAATGAATCTAAGTCCGCGGTCGGATTAAAATTCGATGATGATTGGAGCTCGAGATTTCCTAAGTCCGCGTTACGATTTAATTTCGGAGCTGATTTTCTTCAAAGTCCGCGATGTGATTTAAATTCGGGGCTGATTTTCTTCCAAGTCCGCGATATGATTTAAATTCGAAGCTGATTTTTTTCTAAGTCCGCGTTCGATTTAAATGATTTTTTCTAAGTCCGCGGTCGATTTAAATGATTTTTTTTTCTAAGTCCGCGGTCGGGCAGAAATTCGTCGTTAATTCGATTTTAAAGTTTCGGTCTATGCTCGGGCAGAGATTCGGTGTGGGCAGATCTAATTTTCGGGGCGCCCTGTCTACTTGTCGATACCCTTTTGTCTTTTTATATGATTGGGTCCCTTGTCTTTTGATTGAGCGATGGTAGGGGTAGTACCCACGTGATCTTCGACTCCCTAGCTCATGTTTAGAAGAGGACACCGCACTTTTCGGGTCGCGCGTGGCTCCCGTCCCCCCGCGCCTGTCCCTTGCCCTGGCTCCACCTTTACGACTTCCTCTTTCGTCAATGTCTTCTCGATGTTTCGACCAGGTGTTCACGCTTTTCGTTGGAACTATTTCGTTGTTGCCTTATTTGGACTTCTTCGCTTATAAGTTTATAAGTTTGCTATAGAGTACATTGTCTGAGTCCTTGAATTTTTAACAAGATCGCATTGACCCGGATTTGAATTTACAGACTGTAATTCTCGAATTTGTTGAAAGTTCATCTTCGCTTGTCGTTGCTAATACGCGTTGTTATAAATTTTGTATAAAATCGCAGTTCCATATTCTCGTGGGGACGTATCTTGACTTTCTTAATTATTCTAATTGTGTAAATCCCAATTTATAAATTGTTGAACCTTTCACCCTTTTGTTTATATTAACAAGTATATTTCCGAATGTTATACTTTTCAAAAATTATCCGTATTTAAATGTATGAATCCCGATTTTATAAACTTATTAATCCCTTTACCATTTTCTTATGTTAACAAATTATCATGTCGAAAGTTATAACTTTTAAAAGTTATTCATATTTAAATGTATATATCCCGATTTTATAGACTATTAATCCTTTCACCATTTTCTTATGTTAACAAATTACAGTTTTCGTAGGTTAACAAATTGTCTTGTCGAATTATATATTCCTTACGGTTGTTCATAGGCTTTTTAATCATTTTGCCTCGTTATCTTACGGGGCTCCGTCTTTTGAGTTCCAAAGGTTCTTTGAGACATTGATTATTTCGTCTCGTGGCATCCTCTTATTCTTTAATTTGTGCATTTACGGGGATCTTCAAGAAAAACGGAAGAATAGTTTTTATTACTTGGCCAAATTATAATTCCGTCATGTCCAAATCATGATTTTCGAGACGAAAAATGCAACGACGATTTTGGTGGACCGTAGGGCATTCACCCGGTGTCCCCAATAATCTTCGAGCTCTCAGGGTTAAGTAGAGTTCTTTTATTTCCCTTTTTTGTAATCACAGGCGGGCTCGGCTGCAACGAGTGATCGAGGATCGTTGAGAGGCGTGGTCAACCAAGGCCCGCGGCTGGCGGTCGATAACCGACCCGCCCGCTGCCTCTAGTTTCGTCTATCCCCGCTCGCTCGAGGGGCGTAGGTGACACTTTCTAGAGAGCTAGGTGTTCCGAAAATTCGGGCCCTGTTGTACCATCATCCGCACTCTTTTACTTCGACTTTTACCTCGACTGCCCCAGCGCTATCTGTCAACAGATATTGTAATTTCCGGGGCCTGCAGGGACCGTTGCTCGTATTATTGTCTACCGAATGCCCCCTTTCACCTGAAGTCTCGAAACTCATGACTGAACTATGGGTGCGTTTGTGCGAGTAGCGCGAAGTTACGGCCTGACGTAACAGTACGCTGACGCAATCGCATTAAACGAGTCGACATGCTCCTGCAACACCTCCATGGTCACCTGCCTCCTCTCCATACTATTCTTCGCCGAGAATAACTCGCCCGTGAGCAGACCCGTCGCATTCTTCAACGTCGCCTTCATAGTCTTAATATCGTCCGCATTGAACGGTGGCGAGAAACCCCCCACTCCCTTCGCTTCCTCGTACAGCGATTCCGCGTCGCTCCCATCCCCCCCCCCCCCCCCCCCCCGCGCTCGGCCCATGCGGCGAGACCGCTCTCCTCCGATTGCTCACCGGTGAAAACCGCTCATCCTCGCCGACTTCCTCGATCCACACGTCAGACGCCGCCATATCGATAGAGCTCCGGGGCAGCGTGTGGCCCCACGGGCCCCAGAGATGTCGCCAGCAGTACCCGCAGCCACGCGTTCGTCCACCACAGCACCGCTACGATCCGACGACAACAGCCCACGATCGAACAATATGTCCCCCACCGTGACGATGACAGTCGAAAAGAAAACAGCCGAGAAACCACCGTACACACCAGACAGCGACTCTCCCGGTGATTGTACCGATGGTTCAGTATATAGCGCGACTGAATATCTGTAAGCAAAGTGGCCCGAAGGCAAGCGACAGCAGTAACTAGTCCAAAAGCCAGGAGCTCGGTAAGCACACGTCCAGCAATACTCACAGCGCAGCGCCAAGCCAGGGGAGGGAGGGAGGGAGGGAGGGAGGGAGGGAGGGATGGAGGGAGGGAGGGAGGGAGGGAGGGAGGGAGGGAGGGAGGGAGCGAGAGAGAGAGACCTCTTGCTCCTTCTGCTGCTGCTTTTGCTGATGCTGCTGCTGCTGCTACGTCCGTTAGCCTTGTACGAATGACGTTTAATGTCCGCCACGAAGAAAAAACAAAAAAACATCGGAAAAAAAACAAAAAACATCGGAAATAGCGAGACCAAGCGAGCGAGATAATATTTACCCACTCGTACAAAAAATCACACACTCGTTCATAACG
Organism: Pimpla rufipes; assembly: GCA_963932165.1. Classification (NCBI taxonomy): domain Eukaryota; kingdom Metazoa; phylum Arthropoda; class Insecta; order Hymenoptera; family Ichneumonidae; genus Pimpla; species Pimpla rufipes. Next base: position 5,048,461 of record OZ010632.1, read on the forward strand.
TTTTTTCAATGTTCTGAACTCGTTCATATGAACTTGTTCATAATGTTATCTTCCCACTTGTTCAAAATCCGGGCTGGGGGGGGGGGTGGGGTCATAGTGGGGACTTAGAAAAAATCCGGGCTGGGGGGTTATTGGGGGGCTTAGAAAAAATCCGGGCTGGGGGGTGTCATAGGGGGGATTTAGAAAAAATCCGGGCTGGGGGGGGGGGGTCACAGGGGTGACTTAGAAAAAATCCGGGCTGGGGGGCGTGTCCTACACAGCGGCGTCGGCGGCGGCGGCGGCGATATCTTTTTATAATATAGAGAGATAATAATAATAGTTATATTTTCAAAGATCGTTTTCAAGATACCGATATGACAAGGGAATGGATACCCAAAGGAAAAATCACGAATTTAACCATTAAAGGAAAATTTTGAAAAACAAAAAAAGAATATATATAATTTTTATAAATAATGCAATAAATCAAATACGATACCCGCAAGGGATAACCTGGTTTTTGGTTGAAGGGTCGGAAACAGGAAAAATCCAGTGACCATTCGCTCGGACCACAACGCAAAAATAACGCGAAAAAAGAAAAAGGTAACGTACGATCTAAATCCTCTGACAGGACCATATTTGGCAACTTAACCCGTTAATAAGGTTTAATAATTAATCAAAACGCTTAATAAACTCGGATTAATATTTCTTTTTTTTCCTCTACGAGAAAATCTTACGCTAATTAACAACAACCATTTAAAAAATATATATATCTAACCGATGGTTGTTCGCTCTTTGATCGTACGAATCATCTAACATAAAGTTAAGGCGAAGAATTGCGCAGCAAAAAAATAAGAACGACTGGAAATAAAGTAAATAACAGGCAAAAATGACCATGAATACCCTTCAAAATTATGAAAAATATCCGTTCGAGCAGAAACGTCTCGAGAGTTATCAAGGATGGCCTTTGGACTTTTTGGAACCCCGTAAACTCGCTGTCGAAGGTTTTTATTATACGGGCCCGAAGGACAAGGTAGTGTGTTTATATTGTGAGTTAATGCTCGGATTTTGGAAACCGAACGATGACCACAGAACAAGACATCAAAGAGGACACGACTCATGTAGATTCCTCCGAGGGAAACGGTGCGGAAACGTACCTATTGGGACCGATATTCAGCCGGGAAAATCGATTCCCGTTAACGTGTTGAGGAAACCCCCTCGGTACCACTAGGGGTTTTCACACAACAACAACCTGAGGCTGCAGTACACCCGTCATTCACGTGGTACTATCGGCGACTCGAAAGTTTCATTTTTTGGCCCAGCGAAAAAAGGGGAATGAATCTCGTATGGCTGGCTGCAGCCGGATTTATCTACATGGGTGTCAATGACAAGGTCGCGTGCTTCCATTGCGGAGAGGTTGTATGTGATTGGCGAACGGACGATGATCCTTGGCTGAGGCATGAATATTTTAACCCAACCTGCGAGTTCGTTAAGGAAATCAAGGGCTTCACCCGCAAAACCATGGGGGATTCGAAACGTAGTATCTTCACACCGCCGCTACCTCGAGCCGACGATCCTTGGTATCCGAGGGTGGCAAGTTATTTGTCGCGATTGGAAACTTTCATAAAATGGTCAAAACACTCCGGTATTAACCTCACGGGAATTGCTAGGGCCGGTTTCTTCCACGATAACGACGAAGGTATGTCCGCGTACTGCTTCCATTGCGGTGCAGGGACAGCCGGATGGGAGTCGATCGAGTATCCATGGCACATGCACGCTGTGATCTCTCCCCACTGCGAATTTTTAGCTGTGGTCATCGGAACACCGTCTCGCCCGTCCAAGCCTCCTCGTAATACTCCTCAAGCGACTACCGATCGTGTGGAAAATACCCCCGTGCGCGATGAAAATAAGAAAGAAGGACAGAGTCCTCCTGCCCCACCAGCCAGTGAATGCTCGGAGGAAATGGAATCTTCCGAAGACTCCGGTTCCACATTGACCGCGGAAACCCTTACAGTATTACCGAATCTCTGTCGAATCTGTCTCCTCCGTACGATTAACATATTGTACATCCCGTGTTTCCACGCGATCTCTTGCCACGAATGTGAAAAGAATCTCGAAAATTGCGATCAATGCCATGCAAAAGTAGAGTACAAGCTGAAAATTTTAACCAACACTCATAAAGACGGGGCGGTAAAAGTGTAGTGACCTGACCGCGCGTCGCAGGACCTACCGATCCTTTACGCTCAGCCTCGACCGGCTACTTTTGGGGACTCTTCTACCCTCCTCGTCAAACGTAATTTCCTTAAGCCAGTTTAAAACGTTCATATGTAATTCTGTACCTCAAGGATCATGTACGATGTTTGGGTCATTTTTATAATTTTCCTCCAACAATAACAATCTGTAAAATAAAGGAGATGGAAGTCCGGATAACAAAATCAAAGAAGCATATTATCGTTTCTCGAAAGAAAATCCGAAAGGGAAATTTGAGACTTCGCAGAAGTTCAACAATTAGGCAGAATTCGCGGTTAAACAAAAAAGATAATAATAATATCAACTACGCACGGATTGTCCCACCAGTTAAAGAAAACAGACAGAAATATACCATGTGACGTATTTTTCGTAAGCGGAAGCGCGAGCGCGAATAACAAAAAACATCACGGACGATAACGTCACCTTCGGCCGTCCACCCTCGCTCGCGCATCTGCAAACCCGGTGGCGCCAGTCAATTTTTCTTTCACCGGAATTAACAAACCGGTATATCCCGCATGCCGAGGTGAGCAGGCTCGACATTACCAATTTTTGTTTCACCGGTTTTGGTGAACCGGTATGTCCCACACGTCGAGTTAAGCAGGCTCGACGTGACAAAAAAATAAATCGGAAGCTTGGAGCAAAACTAACGATCGAGAGCAACGCAAACGTAAATGGTAGCTTATTTAATTTTTGGGGTCGCGTAAAATTAACAAACGCAACTTGATGCGCTCGCGAGAGCGAACGGTTGCGGAAATGTCCGGCCGCTCAGGCTGCTAGGTTGTTTTAGAGAGGGTCGTGGTAATGCCCCAATAAATAGCCTATTGCGAGAACGTAATGAAACGCGAACTTTAATCGTTGATTGAAATTCAAAAAATCGAAAACTAATAATTTTTAATTATTATTATCGCGACGAAAACTCACGGAAAACGCGAAAAACCGAGATCGATGCCACGAGAATCGAACACATTGCGAGAACGGCGATCGAAAATAGTTCGATCGCCGACGAAAAATAATCGAGAACGACTCACCAGCTGACCCCGGGCGGCGGCAACGACACGAACCATATCCAAGGGCGGCGCGGCGGATACACGGAACTCGGCGCATGGTTGGGCCACGCGGCATCACTGCAACGCGCGAACACGGCTCGTTCGAGTCAAGTCTCGAACGGAAAGTTCACAGGATAATTTTCGGAAAAATTCCGAGAACTGCATCTCCACGATGCACGGAACACGATGCACCGAACTGCATTTAGTTTGCCGTAGAAACGGCGCGAGAGCACAACGATTCCTTGTGAGAAATCGAACACGAGATCGCGAACGTGAAATCATACGCGCGAACGCGCGTACGGCCGAGCGCGTGGCCCGAGAGGCGTACGCGAGCGAGCGAGACAGACAGAAAAACTGTCAACACGAGAGCGCGCGTTAATACCGCGAGGCACCTCGGCGGTGGCCCGCGATCGACTCACTAATATACGCGATAGCCTTGACCGCGTAATTAGCATTATTTCCAAATTCCCTTGCCCGGGAACTACTGCCCTCACTCTTATCGCCGAACAATCGTACGAGAGCGCATTTCTGCCGGTAACTCGTGACGTACCCGCGCGAGCGCTTCCCTCAACGCTTAACGCGAAAGCGGGCGATTACGCAACTCTCAACGAAGGACACGAGGGCTGCTCCGCCCTCTGCCCAAACACAAAAACCCACCCGCTCTCCAGCGCAGTGCATTTTCCGCCTCTCAGGGCGCCGGATTTACACCGGACTCTCGCTGCACCGCGCGAACAGTCGTCGGTACGCTCTCCTCTGTTGGGATGCTCGGTTCGTTGAGCTGTCGTCCCCGCAAAAGAGTCGAGCGACCGACCAGCAACTCCAACAAATCGCGAAGACGACTAAATCGCTACGTAACGGGATCGACAAACGAAAAGAACGTGGCGATACGAGGAGCGGCAGCCGCGGAACTTAACTAATACAAAAAAAGTTGCAAAGTAGAACTTTGCACACTGCTTCCTCATTAATTCCCCTTTTTCACAAAGCCACCTCTATGAAGAAGCTTATTTATTAACTTTGGCTTCCTCATAGAGGAAGCTTTGTGAAAAAGGGGAATTAATGAGGAAGCAGTGTGCAAAGTTCTACTTTGCAACTTTTTTTTAATTTGAACAAATCTTTGCACTTTTTTTAAAATTTGAACAAAAAACTCCGTTACAAACACCGTTACATCTAATTTTGATTAGATACAAAGTTTTGACTTACTTTAATAACTTTTCTATAAGTTACAGCGAAAATCTTAATTTTTTCAAAAATGCATAACAGCGTAAAATCCGAACGACTTTACCAATCGTCACCAAATTTTATACGTGGCAACGCTGTATGTTATTTTTTGACTGTTTAATATTTTGGTTCAGTTGATGAGATTCGACGTGATATAGAGCAAAATTTATTTTTTTCGAAAAATTCAAAATTCTATAAAACCGGAACCGCTTTACCGATTTCGCTGAAATTCAATACCAAACAACATTGAACGTGTCTTTATTTATGATGAAGTATATAGCTGAGTCGTCGAACTTTTACGAAAGTTAGAGCGTTCACGCCATTTTTTTGAAAAATTAAAAATTCGATAAAATTTGTATACATGGATATATTTAATTTAAAAAAAATGTGAATTACAGAGGATTTAATACTCTACTTCCGTGCCAATTTTTAGCTCGATCCACCATGCCATTCCTGAGTTATGAACAATTGAATGTTCGGTGCCTGGACCATACATACATACACACACACACACACACACACACACACACACACACACACACATACACACATACAGACATATTTTCTAGACCACTTTTCTCGACGTTTTAGGTGATTCTAAGTATGTTAACATGAAAATCTCGAAAAAAAAAATTTTCACGAAAACAAAGCTTCCTCTATGAGGAAGCAAAATATACTCAAATTGACCGGTAACTAGATTTTGTGACCGTGATTCCGAAAAATCACGTCACAACCAGTTCCAACAAATATAAAAAAATAATGAAGAAGCATAATTTAAATTAAAAAGAAACGTGCCATGGTTGAGCATGCGGAAAGGCCCTCGCGTGATACAAAAGCCGGAGCCTTTGAGCATCTCACCCTGTCTCGTTGTTAAATCATCTACTAACAATTTGGGGGCAATCAATGAAATAATACCATAAAAAATATATATATGAAAAGAAAAAAAGAAAATAAAACAAGCGAAGCAAGGAGGAATTCGTTCATTACGACATAATCGAATGACGAGAATTAAAAATCCAAAATTTTTGAAATTAAGGTCTTCTAGCCCCCAACCGAGGGAGGCGACGCAGGTACAGCGCTTTACTCGCCTTGCCGTCTCGCTACGCGCCGTGAGCGCTCAGCGCGCGCCTTCTTTCGTATTCCTAATTCCTTAGTCGCTCTGTTCGTTTTTCTTTTGGGCCAAGAGTAGGAGACAGGCTCTAATGCGCACTCTTGCTTAGACCCTCGGAGCGAGGGTCTAAGCAAGAGGGCGCTTTTTGTGAACGGAGTTTGATGAACAATCAAACTCCGTTCACAAATTGGTGGAGAAATCATTTAAAAAAATGGAGAATGTGGTGTCCGAGGGAGTCTACTAAATGAGACAGGATTCGGGAGTAGACGATCTGTTTCTTTCCATGGCCGAAGCGAGACTGATCCGCTCGCCCTCGGAGTATATACACAGCTACAATGCTGGCTATGTATATATGTGTATACTAGGGGGCTGCGCCCCCTGCGCGCTTCGCGCGCTCCCCCCCCCCCTCAGCGCCTTAAACCTATCTAACCTAACACAGATTAACTTAACCCTACCTAACTTAAACCTACCTAGCTCTTAACTCTACCTAACTTAAACTTATCTAACTGAACCCTACTTAACTAAACACTACTTAACCTAACCCTACTTAATTTAATTCTACCTAACTCGGGACCCCCATCCCTCAGAACCTCTATCCCTCGGGACGTCCCTCCCATCCCTCAGAATCCATATCCCTCGGGTCCCCCCATCTCTCAAAACCCCTATCCCTTGGGACTCCCATACTTGAAATACATATCCATCGGGACCTCCATCCCTCAGAACCCCTATCCCACGGGATATCCCTCCCATCCTTCAGAATCCATATCCCTCGGGACCCCTCATCTCTCAAAACCCCTATCCCACGGGATATCCCTCCCATCCTTCAGAATCCATATCCCTCGGGACCCCTCATCTCTCAAAACCCCTATCCCTCGGGACTCCCATACTTGAAATACATATCCCTCGGGACCCCCATACTCGGAACCCCTATCCCTCGGGAACCCCGTTACACGGAAGGGTTAAGTTAGGTACGGTTAAGTTAGGTAGGTTTAAGTTAGGTAGGGTTAAGTTAGGTACGGTTAAGTTAGGTAGGTTTAAGTTAGGTAGGGTTAAGTTAGGTAGGGTTAAGTTAGGTAGGGTTAACTTGTCCCTCGGGATCTCCCATCTCTCGGGAACCTCCATACTCGGGAACTCGCATACTCCGAACCTATATGCCTCCGGAACTCCCATACTCCAACCCCTATGCCTCGGGAACTCTCGTACTCGGAACTCCTTTCTCTCTGGAACCCCTGTATTCGGAACCCCTATCCCTCGGGAACCCTCATGGGGCTTAGAAAAATTCTACCTCCAGTGTGTCATTTGACCCCGGCCTTCGCGAAAAACTCGCTGGAAATTCCATGGCCTACTTGATACCACTCGCTGAAAAGTCCATGTCCAACTTGATACCAGTCGCTGAAAATTCCATGGCCAACTTGATACCACTCGCTGAAAATGCTATGGCCAACTTGGTATCACTCGCTGAAAATTCCATGGCCAACTTTATACCACTCGTTGAAAATGCAATGGAATCGTTGCCATGGCAATGGTTGCCAAGGTAACGGTTGCTAAGGCAATGGTTGCCATGGTAACGGTAGCCATGGAAACGGTTGCTATGGCAATGGTTGCCAAGGAAACGGTTACTATGGCAATGGTTACCATCCGAACGGTTACTATGGCAATGGTTGCCATGGAAACGGTTACTATGGCAACGGTTGCCATGGAAACGGTTACTATGGCAATGGTTACCATGGAAACAGTTACTATGGCAATGGGTGCCATGGAAACGGTTACTATGGGAATGGTTGCCATGGAAACGGTTACTACGGACCACCCCGTGGGGGGGGGAGGAACCGGGGCATGCTGACCCCCCCCCTCGGTTGCTGACCCCCACTCGATACTTGACACGGCGACGGCGGCGGCGGTGAGATCTTTTTATAATATAGAGAGATTTGGGGGCTACGCCCCCTGCGCGCTTCGCGCGCTTCCCCCCTTGACGCCGTAAACCTAATTAACTTAACCCTACCTATCTTAATTCCACCTAATTTAATCCTACCTAACTTAACTCTACCTAACTTAACTCTACCTAACTTAACCCTACCTAACTTAACCCTACCTAACTTAACCCTACCTAACTTAACCCTACCTAACTTAACCCCACCTAACTTAACCCTACCTAACTTAACCCTACCTAACTTAACCCTACCTAACTTAACCCTACCTAACTTAACCCTACCTAACTTAACCCTACCTAACTTGACCCTACCTAACTTGACGCTACCTAACTTAATTCTATCTAACTTAATCCTACCTAACTTAACTCTATCTAACTTAATCCTACCTAACTTAATTCTATCTAACTTAACCCTACCTAACTTAACCCTACATAATTTAATCCTACCTATCACGGGACCCACATCCCTCAGAACCCCTATCCCTCTGGACGTCCCTCCCATCGCTCAGAATCCATATCCATGGGGACCCCCCTTCCGTTCCGCAGATCCCCTATCCCTCGTTCGCGCGCTCACATGTCCGTTTTTCATTTTCCAAAACCATAAATCCCCCAAGGCCTGTTTTTTCTAAGTCCTTTTCCAAAAACATAGGCCCCAAAGCGCGGGCCCCTTGAAGGACTTAGAAAAAATCGTCCGAAGTCCCTTCCCAGGTCACCTTCACCGTGCGGTTTGGTGAAGCTGACCCCCCCCTCGATTATCCTACACGGCGGCGGCGGCGGCGGCGGCGGCGGCGGCGGCGGCGGCGAGATATTTTTATTATATAGAGAGACAATTGTCGTTGTGACTTGTCGGTAATACAGATATACCACATCTCTCCCTTTCGTATTTAATACAATGCTTCTTAACCTAAACTTAACTATTAAGTGATTGTCGCTACCTTGGTATTTGTTTTACAGGCTAACCGCGCGGAGCGTCTTGGCATGTTTACCGCTGGTGTCACCGTTTCCGGCCGGTCTTTGTCATCGCGCGCGTATCCCCTGCGCATTTGATTCACATGTCTTTTCACCTGCCCGCCGTCCGCAATCGCTACTCCAAACGTCAATGGCGAATTTTGCTCGACAATTTTCGCGCGCGCCCACCCCGGCTGATTTCTGCGAAAATCTTTGACCATGACTTCCTGCCCCACGCCAAAAGAACGTTTTTTGTTACCGGCCCATTTTTTATCTGCGCTTGTTGTTTCTTTTCAACCGTACTCCCGACTGTCGGGCGCAATAAACTGAATCTTGTGCGAAGTTTCCTGCGATACATTAACGATGCCGGCGTAACTCTCGTCGTGGCGTGTGGTGTTGTTCGATAGTCTAAAAGGAACTTCGCGACTGCTTCTTCGAGTTCGATTCCGCTTTTCATTATCTTCGTTATCTTGTCTTTAAAAGTCCCTACCAGATTTTCCGCAGCTCCATTTGACGCTGGATGGTACGGAGGCGTGAACGTGTGTTTGATTCCTCTGTTTTTTACGAAGTTACCGAATTCCGCGCTCGTAAACGTTAGGCCGTTATCGGAAACGATTTGGAACGGGAATCGGTACTGCGCGAATACCTTCGTTAACACGCTGATCGTTTTTTCTGCTGTGATATTTTTTTTCATGTTAATCACTTCCGGCCATTTGGAATGAGCATCGATTATCACTAAAAACATGTTCCCTTGTACCGGCCCCAAAAAATCAACGTGAATTCTAACCCACGGCTGCTCGGGCCATTTCCACGGCATTAATTTGGCTCTTGGGGGGGTCCCGACCTCCTTCTAAACACTGTCTACAGGACTTCGCGATTTCCTCGATATCTTTATCGAGTGACGGCCACCAAAAAAAAGACCTTGCGATTTCCTTCATTCGCACTATGCCGAAGCGACTTGCGTGCAGTTCCGCGAGTACCTGCGATTTTAGTTTCTCGGGAATTAGAATTCGGTATCCCCAAAAAACACAGTTACCCTCGATGGTAAGCTCGTTACGTCTGTTAAAGAACGGCTGTAATTCCTGCTCAACGCGTTTGCTATTTTCTGGCCACCCCTCTCGAATTGCCCTGATTACTTTGCCGCATATGACGTCTTTTTTCATTTCTCGTCTGATGTCCTCGGCTTCAATAAAATCACTCTCTTGTACATAATTTATGTTAACGTTATGTATGTTTTCTTTTTTTCTTGTTTCTTCCGGCAGTGGTAGACGCGACAGCGCGTCGGCCACTGCATTGTCCTGTGCTTTGACATACTGTATCTGATATTGAAATGCCGATAAATACAGGGACCAGCGCTGTAACCTATTTGCTGCTATTAACGGTATCCCTTTCTTTGGTCCAAAGATTAACGTTAACGGCCTGTGATCTGTTTTTAACGTGAATTTCCTGTTGAACAGGTACACCCGACTGTTCAACGCCAATTTTTCAACGCCAAAAATTATCGCCGCCGCCTCTCTATGTATCTGCGTAATTTTTTTCGGCATCGCTCAAACTTCTCGACTCAAACGCTATCGGTCGCTCCGTTCCATCTTCCGTCGCGTGCCCTATTGTCGCCCCCACCCCATACGGTGAAGCATCGCAGGACAAAATCAATTCTTTGTTCGGGTCGTAATGCGTCAGGACTTTTGGCGAAGACAATACTTTCTTAATGTTTTCGAAGGCGCGCGTGCATTCTGGCGTCCATGCCCATTTCGTCCCCTTTTTCAACAACGCATACAGGGATTGTAATATGGTCGCGCGATTTTTTATGAATTTGTCATAATACGTTACCGACTCCAGGAACGATTGCAATTGTTTACTATTTTGTGGCTGCGGTGCTTCTACAATGGCTTTTGTTTTTTCGAGGGTTTGATGCACTCCATCCTTATCTATTATAAACCCAAAATATTCTATTCTTTCTGCGTTGAAAACACATTTTTTTTATTTATCTTGAACCCGTTTTCCCATAACTTCTTGCACACTCGGTCGACTACTTGGAAATGTTGGTCTTCTGTTTTTCCGGTGGCGAACGCATCATCTAAAAAAAAATCAACATCATCTAAGTCTGCGGTTAGCTCGTCCATAATTTGTTGGAATTCAGCCGGCGCTGAAGCAATTCCGTACGTTAATCTCGTGTATTGAAATAACCCTCGGTGTGTCGCGATCGTTGTGTACTTCCTGCTGTTTTCTGCTAAGAGTATTTGTTGATACGCATTTGCTAAGTCGATCTTGCTAAACCTCTCGCCCCCAGCTAATTTCCGTAAAATGAATTCATTCCGCGGCAGTGGGTATTGTTTTACCACCAGGTTTGGGTTCAATGTGACCTTGAAATCGCCGCATATGCGGACCGATCCATCTGTTTTGAGTACGGGTACAATCGGCGTCGCCCACTCACTCGTTTCCACCGGAACTATCACTCCCGCCTCGAGCAGTCTGTCTAATTCTGCATTTACCTCATCAATCAGCGCGAACGGTAAAGGCCTTGCTTTCTTGAAGACGGGTCTCACTCCCGGTTGCAACATTAATTCCACGCGTCTTCCTTTAAAGGTTCCTAGTCCGTCTGAAAATAACGTGGGGTACCTACTCTCTATTTGCTCTCTCATTGTTTTCGTTAATTGAACGTTCGCGATCGTCGGGCGCGCCAAAGGGAATAACTTGAACCGCTCCAGCCACGGTCTTCCGATTAATGGGTTGTCTGTTTCGATAACATACAAATCTCCGCTGGCTCGCGTTCCCTCGTATTCTATATTTAAATCTTTTATTATTCCCGTCGGGACGACCACCGTATCGCCCGCCGCTTGAATTTTCTCCGCGTTCTTTCTACCTCTATGTTTGGCAATAATCGCGCTCTCATTCTCTCCGATATTGTTGACGCCGCGGAACCCGTATCTACTTCCATCGACAAATCTTGCCCGTTTACCGAAATTGTAATAAACTGTGGCTCAACGCACTTCTTACTTACTCGCCCCAGGCTATTAATTCTATCCGTCACGCTCGCTATACGATCGTCGTCGTCGTCTTCTGTATCCTCTTCCTCTTCGTCGCTGTGCCCGGTGTTTACAGCTGCCACTTGTTTCACGGCCATCGCCGTCCCCTTCTGTCTGCAGACCTTCTCCAGGTGACCCGGCTGATGGCATCGCCGACACACGAACTCCTTATAGCGGCAAATGTTTATTGTGTGTCCGTATCTTCCACAACAGTAACACGTTGGTCCGTTCGGCGATCGTTTGCTCGCCTGTTGTGAGCCCCCTCTTGGTTTCGACCTCGACGCTGACTCTTGCCGGCCTCTGTAGGCTTGTTGCTGTGGTCGACCGAATTTATTTATTTTCGACGTTAAATCGTTCGATGAATTCGTCGGTGCGTCCGTCTCCGCATTCACCTGTGCTGTTTCGATTTCCGTTGCTAGCTTTATTGCTGACTCGAAGGTCAAATTCTTCGCTCTAAATAGCTCGATCCTCGTTGTTGTATCCCGTATTCCAGCGATAAACTGATCTCGCAGTCTTTCTTGGTCATCCGTGAACTTGCAGTGCCGTGCGGCCAGTTTGAGTTCCGCGACAAATTCCGCAATTTTCTTCCCCGGGCTCTGCTTACGTTTCGCGAATTTCGCCCGTTCGGCGACCTCCGACGGTTGCGGGGCAAGATGCGCACTCAATGTTTGAACCACTGCCCCATAAGTCATTTCTTTCAGCTTCTTAGGCGCTGCCAAATTCCGGAGAAGATTGTATGTTTCGACATCCACTTTGGTCAGCAACACCGATCGCCTTTTATCCAGCTCTACATTCGTTGCATCGAAATAAAACTCCAATCGTTCTATGAATATTTCCCAGTCAGTCCTGTCCGAGCTTCGGTACAGTACAGACGTGTTTACCATTTGCTCCGTAAATACATTCAGTGAGGACTATTTAATGAGTAGTGTACGGTGCGACGAAATCCAAGCATAATGGACATCGAAGACACCGAAATGGAGGGCACGATTCCGGACGCCTCCACCTCGGGCTTTACTCCAGTCAGACCGAGAGGAAGACCCCCAAAAAAGAGGAAGAAACCAGAGAAGACTCAAAGCAATTCCTGTGCCTCCCAGGCAGAGAACGCGAACAACTCAGCACAAGCCACACCACAATCCAAAGTCCAGAAGACACAAACACATACAAACAGTCAGGCAGGAACCTCCCGACATGTGCCACATCATCCAGCAACAAGGACCACCGAAACTGTAACGTACAAGTACCTATTCTACATCAACGCAGAGCGAATAAAAAGTAGAGTAGAGATGTCACAACATTGGAGCAAAGCCACCCCCCTCAGCAGAGACGTGGTACTAAAAACGGCGAAAGGCTTCCTGATCAAATCAAATACTGCAAAAGAAAAATTGGAGTACCTGTTGAACAAGATGAAGCAAGAAAAAATCATTGATAACTACACCGAAACAGCTGCCCGTAATAGCGACCGGACACAATCCGCCCCACCAGAAACGTTCGCAGCTGTAATCTCGCAAGTGGACTATGAGATAGACGACAAAACGGTCAGCCAAGCTCTGAACGACAACAACATCGCCCACCGCTACTGTAAGCGGATTATCGCTCGAGCCACATCGAAACCAACAACTCTGGTAAGAGTTATCACAGGTAACTCCGAAGCATTCCATCGGCTAATGAACGAAGGTATATACCTACTTAATAAACACTTCAGAGCGACAGCAAGCTCCCCTCCCCCACTGTTACCACAACCATGTAACAAATGCACTCAGTACACTCACACAACCGCAAATTGCCCAAACAACACCCGGTGCAGCAAATGCGACGGCGAGCATCGCACGGAAAAATGCACGACAAACCTACCCATCAAATGCACTGCATGCAACACGACTGACCATGTAGCATGGTCAATAAAGTGCCCACGACGACCAAAACAAGCAATAGAAGGTATCCCAAACACACCAATAAAACAACTGAACAAAAAAAGCAAAGACCTGGACCCAGCAACTAAGAGTAATAACCGCATTCACGAACCCATCACCATCCACGACACCATCATTAATACATATACCAGAAAAGTCAACAAACCATCGACCACCAACAGAGCCGAACTAATCCACAAACTGAAAGCAAGATTCATTCAAGAGTACAACGTTGATACCGTAGTCGTTTTCACAGGCAACTGGATGTACATCCTCAAGGTGGACCTCGATAAACCCGAGGAACAATCACCAACTCAACCAATTACCCCAGCAAGATGCATTGCCGCTCCCATTGACGCTTAAAATATTATACGGCAACATCAACTGCTATCGTAATAAAAGTCACCTTATTAAGAACATAATAGAAGAAAAAGAAATTAACTGCACGGCGTTCGTCGAAACTAAAAATAATCCCAACACCAACATTAACTATAGAGACTGGTCAGTAGTAACACAGCATGGATACATAATAAACCGTAACATAAGAGGAGGAGCAATCCTTCAATTTCACCAAAGCACGTACATGAGGAAAGAAAACCCGCCAAAAATCAACGATAAAACCAATAATGCTCTCCACGTCTCTATACCGTTTCTCGACGATCGACTTCACATTATTTTGGTATACATCCATAACACATCGCTAATAGAAAACACTATATTCATTAAATGCAAACAATTCAAATACGCCTTATTACTGGGAGACTTCAATCCGAACCGACGTAAACAAGCGCAAATCAACGACTTTCTCCTCACCTCAAATTTTACTCAAATCGCCACTGCACCAACATTTATCATGCCAAATAATCGAGACACTACACCGGATCTTGTATTCTGCACTGAAAATATCCGAAACAACTTCACCAACATAGAAGTTTCACCGGATATAGGAGCCGATCATCTATCCATAATCCTCACGTTTGACACCGGTGTGCCAATAACTCAAGCAGCAACAACAGAAAAATACAACTGGAATAAAGCAAACACCGAACAGATCAACCAGGAAATAACTGCATTCCTAGACAACTACATGGACCTGCAAATGTCGGAGGAAATGATTGAAAACTTCAATGCCAAACTCTCCGAAATAGTGGTTAACAATACTCCAAAGAATAATTTCACCTATTTCCTACACGAACTGCCACCATTCATAATACGACAAATAAAAATAAAACGACAGCTCTACAGGGAATACCAAAGAAACCGCTGCAGCATATTAAAGAAAAAAATTAACACCTACAATAAAAATATACAGAAAATGATAAGGCAATATAAAACACATTGCTGGCTACAAGCGTGCGAACAAATCCATCAGGCGAAAGGAAAAAACTACTGGCAAATAGTTAAAAAAACTCTCACGATATAAACAAACCAGCAACGACAGCAACCCCCATCAAATTGAACGGACAATCACTCAACACAAGCACTGAAAAAGCGGAAGCACTGGCGCATCATTTTAAAACGACATACAGCATCGATAATGACTCAAACTTCAACGCACAAAATCTCAGAGACGTAACAAACTGGTACGAGGACTTCTTCAACAGATCGACGGAGCATCAAGAAGAAATTACCGACATAACAGAAGCAGAATACTCAAAAATCTTAAAAAATTGCAAAAATACATCCCCAGGCATCGATAATATTCCCATAGGCATAATTAAACAATTAAACCAACGCATCCATCAATTTATCATCGCTTCTCTTAACCACTGTATGAAGAACTCGCTTTTTCCGAAACTCTGGAAAACAGGAGTAATAATCACAATTCCGAAGCCAAACACAGACCACAGCATAATTGGAAACCATCGCCCAATCACACTTCTGCCCACCATAGGGAAAATCTACGAACGCATAATAAAAAACAGAATCAACCGAGCTGTGGGAGAGGCGATCCCCCAGTACCAATCCGGATTCGTCAAAGGAAAATCAACACTAAATGCTATAACAACCATAATATCTAATGTAGATGCCAGCAAGCTATCGAATAGAAAAACAGCGGCGCTATTCCTCGACATCTCAAAAGCATTTGATAGCGTCTGGCACAAAGGACTGCTGTACAAACTGCACCAACTTAATTGCCCACAATACCTACTCCACACTGTTAAAAATTTTCTAAACAACCGAACACTAATAGTTAGATCAGAATCGTCTACCTCATCGTCATTCTCACCGAAACAGGGAATACCTCAAGGATCTCCTCTCTCTCCACTGATATACAATATCTACTGCAATGATATCTGCAATACCAATTTCACCAATAAAGAACACATAGACCCAAGCCAATACATTTTACAATTCGCCGATGACACAGTACTGATAACACACAAGAACTGCCTACAAGAAACAGTAGAGTCGCTACAAAACGCAGCCGACAGCATAGTAACATGGTTTAATAACTGGAGACTCAAGCCGAACCCACGAAAATCAGAGCTACTCATTTTCAATCACAAAATAACACAACAGTCACCGAAAATTCACCTACTGAACGTCGAAATACCACCTGTACAAATAGCTAAATACTTAGGCATTAATATAGACAGTAAATTAAATTTCAATCATCATCTACAGCTCTGTAAGAATAAAATGTCACAACGAGCTTCACATTTTAGGTCGAATACATTCAAAAACCGCAACGTCCATATTAAACATGCAACCAAAATATATAAAAGTATATGCCGACCGATAATTGAGTACGGACACACTACGCTCATAAATTGCAAGAAAACGGCACTTCAAAAAGCAAAAACGGCTGAAACAAGCACCATTCGCCAACTAACACGAATCAGACACCCAACAAATCCACTCTACAATCCCCGCAACACCCTTCTTTACGACATAACAGGCCCATATCACACCCATTATAACAAGAACCAGAGAACTCAACAAACGATTCGCAATAGACCAATTAGAAAATCTAAGAACAATATGTATTCAACCGAGACATAATATGAGAAGAAAATATAAATACCCCTCACACACAACATATCAACACCTCGAATCTATGGCGTCTGAATAAAGAAAACAATAAAAATAACAAAACTAGATTAATAGCAATAATGACAACGAAAAACACTCACGCATACCACAATATTCATAGAACACAAACGCAACGTAATAAAAAAGAAAAAATTATAACAATAAGAAAATCCAGGCTGAAGGACCACGGTCGATGGCCAATTAGCAATATGCAATATGCAATAAACAGTGTATAATTTAACATTTATAGGATAAAAAAAATGTAATTTCAAATTGTATTGTCAATAAAGCACGATTACTACTACTATTTCCCAGTCATCGTCATCCAATTTGAACTGCACGTGAATTTTCTCCGACGCACTCATTCTTCTTCTCCTTGTATCCCCCTGCTCCGATTCAATACTCTCGCTCAGGCTATTCGCTCCATCGTCCACTGCTTTTTGCTCGCACTTTAATTTCCACGCTGTCGCCAATTGCTTCCGCACCACGTCTATGCTCTCACTTTCGTTTACGCCATCCACTAACTTCACCAGTTCTGTGATCACTTCCGCTTTTGTCAGCTTGTGAATCCAGCTATTCCTCCCAGCACTTCTCTTGACCACTTCCTTTTTGTCCGACATTAAACAAATACTGCCATTTGTGTTGATTTATCCTCGTCGCCACTGTGGTGTCCGAGGGAGTCTACTAAATGAGACAGGATTCGGGAGTAGACGATCTGTTTATTTCCATGGCCGAAGCGAGACTGATCCGCTCGCCCTCGGAGTATATACACAGCTACAATGCTGGCTATGTATATATGTGTATACAATTGTCGTTGTGACTTGTCGGTAATACAGATATACCACAGAGAAGACAAATTCATTTGTCGGTAATACCGATTGGAAACCCCGCTGAAATAATAAAAGGGGGAAGAAAGGAGAATCATACGTGGGCTGGTAAGAAATCGTATAAAAAAGGAGTAGGGTTAAGGAAGTACAGGCCAGGTCAAACATCACGTTGGAACGGGGTATTTTCCCGTTCGCACCAACCAAATTTTAAAAAATGTCTCCCTGAAAACCATGAAAAACAAATAGCAGTTCGATTAGCATTCGAGTTCTGCAAGAGAGGAAAACCCCGCCACAATGTACGACGTTCGCATCTACGAATATTATTATCGGGGGTTTCAAACCTCCGACAATTATCAAACGAAAAAAAAAATTGTACCGACTTCTTCCGACTATCAGCGATCAAACGCGACATGTTTTATTCTCGCGGTTCTCTCTTTTCCCCTGTCTCTCTCTCTCTCTTCTCCCCTGTTTACCTCTATTTCCCAATGTCTTTTATCTCTTTCTCTTTGAATTTTTTTATTGAATTTTTTATTGAATTTCTGAATTTAATTTTTTTTACTTTGAATTGAATTTTTTTGTTTTCGTTATTCTTTCTTTCTCTTTCTCGCATTCTTCTTAAAGGCTAAGGGAAGTAAAAGGGCGTGAAACTCGAAAATTCCAATGAAGTTTTTTTATTCTTAATCTATCCTAAAACTATTACAAAATGAATTTTTCTGCAAAAACAAAAAAAAACTTGAACGATAAAAGAAAATATTGTTACGTCAATGAAACGACGTACTAGAAAATCAGCACAGTTTATTCCCATATCGCGGTCTAGTAATTCGGTCGACACGTCCGTTCGCTGTGAGCTGGCAACCGAGACTGTTTGTTCGTCGTTGTCAACGTTCGTTCGTTGTCATGCCGGTTGTCAAGTGAGCCGCGCTCGGTCCAAAACCCCAACTCAAGACTAAGCGGCGACGTTCGTTACAATATATATAATAATGTCTTGTAATGTATTTACAAACTACTACTAATAATAACGGCAACATAAATTTCATAGGGGACAGGGGCACATGAAAAAAAAGAAAGTGGAGGGCAAGGGCTGAAAGGGGCCGACTGATGCTAAAAAATAATGGGACCCAAGTTCCCTCGACGAAGTCTCCAAGCTGAAACAAAAAAATGCGAATGTAACGGCCCGTCTTCATATAAGAAGACGATTCGAATGAGAGAAAAGTATAGGTGACATTAGCGCAGTGGTTAGCGCTCTGACTAAGGAATGAACATTCCGGGTTCGAGTCCCGGAGATCACCATATCTTTTCTCTCTTCGAAACTTCGCCAACTCATCCGCACGACCATCCTACACACATCCCCGAAATCTCGGCCCAGCCGTTACATGGTGTCAGAAGTTTTCGGGCCCACGATCCCCAATTGCGCCTTTGTACCGACGGAGGCGTACAGATGACCCCGGCCTGGCACTGAAGAGCTGCACCGCGGGACTCAACACGGCCGAGGGAAGAGGTCCGACGATGGAGATAGGCTTCGCGAGATCTACGACGCTCCACTGCAATCGCGTAGGGATGGGCATGAAATGCGCATATATCGATATCATTATATCGATATATCGTAAGACATTAATACGATATCTGATTAAATCGGTCTTAGAATATCGATTATTGCTGTATATTGTATCGAAATAAAAAATAAAAACAAAACTTATAAATACATAATTATCAATGCGATGGGCAAACGCAGCAATAGTCTTTGATACATTTTTGGGTTAAGAAAATAAAAACTAAAATTCTCGTATTGCAATTTATATTTTTATTGCATCAATTGTTCTTTTCGATACATGAGGATTCGAGTCGACAGTGTATTGACAGTTAAAATAAATATTTTAATATAATAAATGTGTCAATGGCAATCAACGATTTCTTTATGAAATATTCCCCGCGTTCATAGATTTTCTTAAGATTACTTTTATCACATTTTACATTGGGGCGACATAGGATTTGGAGATCGTAAACGTGAAAGCGGGTCGTGCGTATACATATCCCGAGCGTCGCTTAGTTGAACCACATTTCGTCACACAGTGATCCGAGAAACAACAACTTTGAAATTCGTTTTCCGAGAAGTCTGTTGCGCTGCTTCGTTACCGTATTTCCGGCCTTGGAAAAGAGCCGCTCGGAGGGGACAGAGGTAGCTACCATCGAGAGATACTTCAAGGCTATCTCAGCCAAGTAGGGGTAGGTGGACCTCAAGCCCCGCCATTCTGCGATCGGATTTGTGGAGCGCGGTACAACCGGAGTATTTAAAAATTGCCGCAATTCGACCGGTATACCACCAGGAGCATCGTGGGCGGGTACCGATGGCGTTGCAGCCACCATCGAATCGTGTATGCTCCATAAATCGTCGGGATCGATCAGTGGAGTCTCCTTCTGTTTAACCGAAGCCCGTGCTTGAGATTCCGATTCTTGCAAAGTTGCCTTCATCATATTACTAACGTGCTGGATCGTTTCCGACTGTGTCAGTGCGCTACCGAAGTGAAGTCGCTTGAATCGCGGATCCAAGAGCGTCGAAATTGAAAAAACGTGCACTCGTTCGACGTTTGCAAAACGTTTGTCAATACCAGAGAGCAGATGTCGTTTCAGCTCACCAACCGAACTGTCGGACGTTTCAATCGCGGATATACTCTGCTTCATCAAACGACAAATCGGTATTACTTTGCTCGTCGTCGTGTACTTTTCGGCAGATAACTCCTCGGTGGCAAGAAACATCGGCTTCAGAAGTCGTATAGCTTCTGTGATAGTCGAGAGTTCAGACCCGGTGATCATGTCTCGACCGGTGTTGCCTTGTTTCAGTAGAACGGTACTGATTACATCTGCGAGCATCACGAACCTATCCATCATTTGGTACTTCGAGTTCCACCGCGTTTCAACATCTTGTACCAACTTGAGTACGGTTCCTTCTGTTTTTCCGTCCATGATCTGCAGTTTTTTCAAACTGTCCGACGCTGCAACACTACTCTTGAAGAACGTGACTATAGATTTTATTTTGTTGATCACCTTTTCGAGAGCCGGACAAGCTGCAAGAGCCTGTGTGACAATCAAGTTCAAGGTATGGCCGTAGCAACCGATGTGTCGAGAACTCCCAAAGACTTCTTTTGCCGCTGCAACCATGTTCGCACCATTATCGGTGACGATGAGAGATACCGCATCGACGGATATGTTCCAATCGAGAAGAGTTTCGCGTATCATCTCGGCGATGTAGGCGGACGTGTGCGATTCCGAAAGAGGCACAATGCCGATATTTGCCGTGCGTATTTCATTGTCGCTAGCTGAATCGGGCAAATAATGAACGGTGATGCCCAAGTAGCTCTGCTTTGTCTGATCCTCCGTCCAGATATCGCTCGTGAGTGTCACACTTTTCAACGTCGAGAATTGCCTCTTCATTATTTCCTTGTACCCCTCGTATCTCGCGTCGATCATCCTCGTCAAAGTCTTGCGACTCGGGGGCTTGTAAAGGGGTACAGCGACTTTTGCAAACCGTCGGAATCCCGCGTGTTCTGCCGTCGACAGCGGAAGATTGTCTTTGCACACCATATACAATAGTGCGTTGTTAAGCTCCGCAGTTTTATGACCTGTTTCTGTTAACAATAAAAATAGTACTATCTAATATTTCCCTATCTCGCTTCACACTAGTCAAATCAGTTCTTAATTTTTTAAATATTTTTTTATAATAATCTTGTTATTGTGGTTTTAAAATTGTTATATTTAATATTGTTATTTTGATCATTCTATTATATATATATATATATATATATATATATATATATATAACATCATTTTTATTGTTCGTACCTGAAAAAGAGCCAGCTTTTGCAAACGTCGACTCCAAGGTTTGCAGCTTAAAAAGCTTCGCAGAATAATTGTGATCTTCGTTCCCACTGTTTCCTCTTTTTCGGACTGCAGACGCTGAGGTTGAACACGAAGGTCCCGAACTGTCATTGTCGATCTGCGAAATATTCGAAAGTGATAGAAATTGCAACAATTGCTAGCTGAATTTATTTGATTTTAATACCGATTTAAAACGCGATAATTTTCACGTCATATGCTCGTATCAACAGTGTCCATCAATTTTTTTCACCTTATTTTATTTTATTCACTAGCGTTTTTCTCCGCGTTAAGCAATTATTGTCAAGTAAAAAAAACAGGCTGTACATACCTTGGCTTTTGTCTCGATGGTCGACGGAGACGGATCATCAACATCCGAACCGGCTCGGGCTCCTGAGGCGGCTGATACTTGCCTTGAATCGACATCGACGCCATCGACTCGTCGTTTTGCGTTATTGTTCGCATCCATCGGCCGACTTATATTATGCTTATTTTTCAGGTGACTCCACATATTCGTCGTGTTAGCACTCGAAGCAACGACTTGTAAACAATGTTTACACTGCGCTACTTTGCCGTCTTTCGTAAAATGGCGCCATACCTCTGATTTTGGCGGAGCCATCTTTTCTCTCACTGCCACTCTCACTCCGCCAGTACGCCACTCTCTAAGCCTTCTCTCTCACTGCTACTCTCACTCCGCCAGTACTGCCACTAGCACGCGACGAAATACGGAAATCCTTTCCGGTAAAATGTCGTCTGCCACTAGAGGCGCTCTATATGCCTCAGGCGTGTCCCGCGAATTTCGATTAATTAATTAAACGAACAAAATATTTATAAAATAATTATCTTGTATCTCGTTTATAATTATTTTGTTTACTTAACAGCTAATCACTACGTCCTGTCCGCTTTATTTCCTTGGAGCGATCAGCTGATACGCACCCAGTGGCCGCTCGAGCGCTAGCGTTGCGGGATACGCCTGAGGCGTATAGGTTTGTATACCCATAGTCGGTATACAATCTGCCGTCACCGTTGCCACCACCGTACGCGTACGTGTGTATAATGCTCGGAAAAATGTTTAAGTACGGTAAAAATATCCAGTGTTCCCGGGACTGCTATATATAATGCGCTTAAAAAATATCGAGTATCACATAAAACTTCGACATATAACTATCGATATATTGTAATAGGATCCAAGTGATGTTTTGATTCGATATATCGAAATATCGAACCTATCATATCGATATACTGAATATCGTATCAGTATCGCCCAACCCTACAATCGCGTAACAGGCTACCTGCTCTGCGCCTTGTACCGATGGAGCGCAGCGTCTCCCCTGCAATCGCGTAATCGGACACCCGCTCTGCCCAGTCGACGAGGACGTCGAGTTCACTAAGGGGGAGTGTGTAACGGCCCGTCTTCATATAAGAAGACGATTCGAATGAGAGAAAAGTATAGGTGACATTAGCGCAGTGGTTAGCGCTCTGACTAAGGAATGAACATTCCGGGTTCGAGTCCCGGAGATCACTATATCTTTTCTCTCTTCGAAACTTCGCCAACTCATCCGCACGACCATCCTACACACATCCCCGAAATCTCGGCCCAGCCGTTACACGAAAAAGAAAAAAATTAATTTGAGGAATAAAAAAAAGATAGGAAAAAGGAATTCTGAGTAAACTTACCAAATTATTCCATGAGTCCCTGGGCCCACTCCATCTCCTGCTGGAGCTGATTTTGCCTCTGGATTTCTATCCTCTCGGTCACCCGTAGTGTCTCAAATGAGGGCACGAGGTCGTCGTATCCTCCGTCGACAAAATAAGGATCATAGTGACCATCCAACCCCAGGAGGGCCCGAATACCCGCTCCGACGTCCTCCAAATCCTGGTTCTCTAGCGAGACGACGAGGAAAGGTGCGTCACAGCGACCGTGGACGTAAGCTGTCAAATAGGGATCATCCACGTCGGTCAGCCCAAAGAGGTTGCACTCTCCTACCATCGGAGGCAGGAAAACGAGGGCCGCACGGGGGTAATACAAATTTTCCCTCTCTACGTAGGCCCGTTCCCCGGAGTCTAACAAGTAGACGTCCGAATTCCGGTTTCACTGTCGAAACCAACGATTTCGACAGTGAAACCGACAGCGAAACAACGACGACGCCCAACCCAACCGACAGGTCGGCCATCTCCTCTGGACGTTGGACCGAGAGGCTGTCCCCGCGGAATCCATTATGGAGTGCCACCTCCATATCGCGGCAAATGTCTCGTTGGGTAGCGTCACGTACAAAGACGGTGGCACACTCGTCCACGAAAATCATCTCACAATCAAAACTTTCCGGCACTGGTAGAGTACATTTTTATGCGCGGTTACATTTTTGCGAGTGAGAATTGATGAAAACTGGCGATGCAAAAGGTTCGGAGAGTCGATTTGTAATGAGCCGGAGACGAACTGTCCCCGATGCCTAGAACCACCCCCACCACCCAGTCCCTCGGGCTAACGCGATTTTTATACACCGAATATCGGCACCTCATATACCAACGGCAAGGGCCCTGAGAAGTGGTGCCCTGGCGTTTGAGAAGCCAGCCACTTTAAACCAGGCTCGAGCCACCCGCGAGCATTTCACACGAGACACAGGCCTGCGTCCCCGACCGAAAGAAAGAAGCGAACATTTTTTACCCGGAGAAAGCATATGTACAGAACGAGGGAAAAATCTTGCAACGTGCGTTCGAGTCCGCACGACGGTCCCCTGCGAAACAATTATGCCAGCGCGCCCCGACCGTATTTCAAGGTCTCTAAAAAATATATATGTACCAGCAACGAGCTGCTCGGTCCGCGCTTAACGTACAAACGAAAAAATCAGCCAGAATATACGGAATATACCAACGATCTAGGTGTGATCGGAACGACAGTTCGCATCCTCGCCCACGCATATAGAACCGCCTTGTTCGGCTTGTGTACATTGCGCGCGTCACCTCGCGCAACCGAATATACGAATCTCTCGCGAGGCGCGTTTACTAATAATAATCGACACCGTCGATCGTTGATAAAGGAACGCGTCGAGACTCTGGAGCCGTCGCGACATACTTCCAGTCGATAAAAATTCTTTCCCATGAGTTCTTTCTCTCTTTCTCCATCGCGGTCATCCCAAACGCTAAGTAGGCCTATACGCAGAACGGCGACGCCGCCGCGCGCGTGCCCTGCTGGTCTTCGACGCCCGTCTGTCCTTCTCTCTCTAACTGGAATATAGCACCGACCCGACGAGAGATGCAAGCAGAAAACGTCACCGTCGCACGCGTACCCACCCAGATTATATTGCACGGATTCTCACGCGTTTTCGAGCCGGTTAATACTCACTATTTTTCGTCCCTCCCTTTTTGTTACCCGCCGAAATTTTACTCGTATTCCCGAAGTTAACTTGTGAAGGAAAGTAAAAGGGTTTAAATGCACTTTTTGTCTGTGTCATTTTGAGATATGACAATTTTCGATTTTAATACAAAAATATTGTTCGCGAGAGTACGTGTCCGATCGGAGGAGGATCAAGGAAAAAATAACTGTCACTCGAGTTTACCAAAAAATAACGAGGCTCTAGATTTATTTTAATCTATAATTGCAATGCAACAATTCAACGAACTAGGTGGTGAAAATATAAAAAGGTAGAGGCAAGCGGTATGATGATGTTCGCTGCCCGGGGTGTCGTCGCTAACTGCCCGCCACAGGCTCCTCGGTCGAGCCGACCGGCGGCGGTGTTGACAAAAGGCACCTGACCCCGGGGCAATGCCCGAATTCGGAGCAATGCCCTAATTCGGAGCAATGCCCTAGTTTGGTGCAATGCCCGGGATCGGTAGTCATTGCCTCGAG
The DNA here is from genome assembly GCA_963932165.1 of Pimpla rufipes. Classification (NCBI taxonomy): domain Eukaryota; kingdom Metazoa; phylum Arthropoda; class Insecta; order Hymenoptera; family Ichneumonidae; genus Pimpla; species Pimpla rufipes. Next base: position 5,073,456 of record OZ010632.1, read on the forward strand.
TCGTCGGTAGTCTCGAATGCCGCACAGCCGCGTATATCCCAAACATTCCGCCCGCCTCGTCGGATGGCGAAATGTTGTTGTGCTCGGCCTAGACTTCTCCCGTCTCAAGGCGGTGCGTGCCTGCCAGCACGCACAACTTCACGATGGGCCGGTTGTGGGTGGATGTTGCGGTCCTCACAGTGGCGACCCGGACAAGCCCGTCTTCCCCAGGACGGACCGCGGTAACTCGTGCGAGCGGCCACTTCGTCGGAGGGGTGTTCTCGCTTGTGACGAGTACGAGATCGCCGACTTGTAGAGCCGGCCGAGACTTGTACCACTTCGGGCGGGTCTGTAGCTGGTGCAAATACTCGCGCGCCCAGCGAGCCCAAAAGCCGTCCCGCATCTGCTGGACGTGCTGCCAGCGCGATAATCGGGAGACCGGCAGATGTGCGAGTCTGGGCTCTGGGACGGCAGAGAGAGGCGCCCCGATGAGAAAATGACCCGGCGTGAGGGCGTCGAGGTCGTCTGGATCATCCGTGAGCGCGCCGAGTGGTCTCGAGTTGAGGCAGGCCTCGATCTGCGCGAGCATGGCCATTTCCTCGAATGTGAGCATGATCTCGCCGATCACGCGGCGAAGGTGGTGCTTTACAGACTTCACCGCCGCCTCCCACAGTCGCCCGAAGTGCGGCGCCGAGGGTGGATTGAACTTCCACTCGACTCCGTCGTTCGCGAGGGATGCCACGATTTTCGTGGACTTCGGCGACGCGGCGGAAAATAGCGAGCGAAGTTCTGCGTCGGCTCCCACGAAGTTTGTCCTGCAGTCGCTCGAGAGCGTGCGGCAGAGTCCCCGGCGCGAGGTGAAGCGTTTAAACGCGGCGAGAAATGCCTCCGTCGAGTAATCTGAGACTTCTTCGAGATGAACCGCCTTCGTCGCGAAGCACACAAACACGGCGATATACGCCTTCATTGATTTGTGCCCTCGGCCCTTCGAAGTCCGCAGCTGAATTGGTCCCGCGTAGTCCACGCCGATGTTTTGGAATGGCCGTGAGCGCGTAACTCTCGCCTTCGGGAGATTCCCCATCATCTGCGCAGCTGTGGCGGCGCGGAAGCGGCTGCAGCGCAGACAGCGCCCGATGAAGCCCTTGACCAACGTTCTTCCTGCAACGATCCAAAATCGTTGACGAAGAGTCGCAAGCGTCAACTGCGTTCCCCGTGAAGTGTCTGCTGGTGCGCCTGGTCGATGAGCAGCGAGGTGATCGGCGAGTCGCGAGGCACGATGACGGGATGTCGCTCGTCCGAGTCGAGGATCGCGTGCTTAGGCCGACCGCCGACCCGCAGTTGCCCTTCTGCGTCGAGAAACGGCGCGAGGCGGAGGAGCGTTCCTTTCGAAACCGCCACGCCCGATCGAAGTGACGCCGTTTCTCCCGGAAACAGCCGTGCCTGCTCGAGCGCAATTAAGCACGCGAGTGACGAAGCGAGCTCCGACGCGACGAGCGTCGGCGCGAGTTGGCGGGCTCCCGAATGCCGATCGCCGGGAATTCTCGCATTCACGCAGAACCGACGGTACCACGCAACGATCCGTTGCAGGCGCTTGAGGCTCGAGAACCGAGAGAGCAGGTTGATCGGTGGTTCAGGTCCACTTGCGGCGATGCACGAGTGCACTCGTTGCTCTGGCGGGTCATTGAGTGCCCGAGTTTAGGTAAATTTACGGCAGCCCTGAAATAAGGTTACCGTGTTAAGCATAGCGTTTAAAAAACTATTAAAACTTTGCTTTTGTCACGTGCGGAGCGGCCTCGCACGCAGCAAGCTAACCCCCTGCGTGAAGCGCAGGAGTTTATTTTTATTAAATTCGGGGTTACTCCGGTCACGGCCCCGTACAGGGCTTTCCCTTGGGATTCTCAGGGTTTGAATAAATAATCGGGACTCAGGTTAACTGGCAAAATTAAAGTATATTGACATAAAATTTGAAGCAAGAAACAAAAGACAATTCAGTAATTATTCATCGAAACAAGCATTCAGGAAAGATATTATTTCCAGTTTGATAACAAAATAAAATAACGCCTTAAACCTAGCGCGTGTTGGTACTCACACTCAAGCTCTCACAGGCCGACCAGCTCGTCGGCTTGTTTCACGCAATCGTTCACACTTAAACCTACACGACCGACGCTCGCATCGATTGTTCGTGGCGAAAATAATCGTAACTCTTAATCTATCACTGCACAGGCTGACCTCCGCGGCGCGCGCGACTTTCGTGACTCGGAGAGAATATTAAATTTTTGACTGTTATGAGAATTATCGCGAAAGAATTACTGCTGCTTTGCGGGAGCTGAGCGTGGAGCCGATTTCCGACTTTTCGGTTCAGGAATTAGTAGGAGACTGACTGTCCCGCTCGCGTCCGACGGCGCGCTTGCCGTCGGCAACAAGCGGGGCATTTTTAAGCAATCAGCGAAAATCTTTTAATTTGTCAGCGGAAACCGCAACGCGTGTCCGAGGCCATCCCGTGCAGGGAGAGAGTCTTTTGGTCACGTCCGCCGCATCCTGGTGTTCGCTTACACTCAGGATTGCGCGGACGTTGGCGGTCGCGAAACTTAATACATAGTTTGAAATAAATTTTATCGATATAACATTTGAAATAATTTTTAGTTTTTATTATGTTAAAATAACGCGGGACGTGACACCCCTCCCCCCTTAAGTGTCGATGCCCCCATCGACCCAGTCGTATAAAGCGACGGGGCCGGCAGGGACACCGACGCTGGGCTTGCCGGCGCACGTCTGCGCTATTTGTCGCATCGTTGGTGCGGGCGAGGGAGGAAAACAACAGAAAGGGAAATGAAAAAAATAAAAACAAAAAAAATAAAATAAAATAAAATAACATAAAAAAACGCACAAAGAAAACTCACCAATTATTCCGCTCCTACGTTGCGCCAAAAAAAAATTAATTATGATTATAACAATTGATATAGTAATAAACGCACAAAACAAAACAAAAAAAATACTCGAAAACGCAAAGCACAAGAGGGGAACACGCGAAGCACAATCGACGCGAAGTTGGTTGGGTCCCCGGTGTTGTCGTCGATTTACCAGCCAGCGACGTACGCGCCCAGTAGCTCCTGGATGTGCGCCCGCTCGTCGTCCGTGAGTCCTCTCACCGGGGCGACGAGCAGGTTGCCGACTGCTGTTGCCTCTGCCGACGGCGGGCTGCTCGGCTCGTCGGCGGACTCCTCTTGGTCGTTGTCCTCGTTGTCGTTGTCGTCCTCGTTGTCGTTGTCGTCCTTGTTGTCGTTGTCATCCTCGTTGTCGTTGTCGTCCTTGTTGTCGTTGTCATCCTCGTTGTCGCTGTCGTTCTCGTCGTCCGATTTGGTAGAGTTTTCCGGCGACACGGTGTGCGCCTCTTCGAGGAGCCTCCGCACGCGTTCTAACTCCTGGGCTGCCAGCGCCTGAGCCTGGTCGACGATGAGGAGGGCCCGTTTTATTTTACGAGCCCTCTCGTGATCTACTCCGCGCAGCATCGCGGCGATCGCTTCGTCTTCCAATGGCTTGGCTCGCTCGGTCGTTCCCGACGCGACGGCTTCGTCGTCCGTCGGATCACGTTCGTCCGACGGAACGGTGGCTTCGTCGTCCTCGATGGCAGCCTGGGTCGGGTCGACTACGTTGTCCGTCGGCTCGGCGCGCGCGGTCGCTCCCGTTGCGACGGCCAGCGGTATCTTATGTTCGTCCGACGCGACGGCTTCGTCGTCCGTCGGATCATGTTCGTCTGACGGAACGGTGGCTTCGTCGTCCTCGATGGCAGCCTGGGTCGGGTCGACTACGTTGTCCGTCGGCTCGGCATGCACGGTTGCTCCCGTTGCGGCGGCCGGCGGCATCTTCTGTTCGTTTGACGCGACGGCTTCGTCGTCCGTCGGATCATGTTCGTCCGACGGAACGGCTGACGGCTCCTTGCCGTCGGCGGCTGCTTCAGCCGAACCCGATGCCACGGCCGCGTAGTACAGCGGCGTGGCCCAATCCGCGGATTCTCAAACTTCGGGGCCCAGTATCCCCGAAATTTCGCGATAAAGCGCGTGCAATTTCGCGAAAATCACACGCTTTGTGCGCGGTGCCACGCCGGGTGCTGTGGCTTGTTCGCTCACAGGGGCGGCTGTCTCGGGTGGTGAGACGACGACAGGCGGCGTGATCTCCGCCTTCCTGCCGTTCCTCCTACCCCTCGAGCGGCGTCGGGGGGTAACGGTCGGCGCCGTTGTTGCGACCTGCACGACCCTGGTTGCGCGGGACGTCGAGGGCCTGGAGACGTCCGGGTCCGGGGGCGGATATCGCGCAGTGGGTTGAGACCTGCGCTGCACTCGCCGCATCACTTGCTCGAATGCAACGAGGCAGGTCCCCGCGTGCGACGCTACGCGCAGCGCCGGCAGCGTAATCTCGCAAAGCGGGCACGTTTTAAAGCCCTGCCTGCCCGAGACATCGGACCACCGTTCGAAGCACGCACCCCAGTCCGCACACACCGTAATGCCCTTGCGGCAGACCGGGCACTTCCCGAGCAGCATGATCTCGTGCACCGCGTTGTCGTAGCCCATTGTATTTTTACTGTCCGGGCTCACTGCACTGCACGACGAGGTTCGCTTGTACAAGTTCACTCCGACGCTGTCGCGGGTCTGTGAGTAAAATTTGTATTTTTAATGTCCGGGCTCACTGCACTGCACGACGAATTTGACGATATGTCGCGGTTACTCGCTTTCGGTTCGAATGATTCCGGTTTAAATTCTGCGGAGCGCGGTTCGGCACGGAGCGCAGTCGGTGGTGTTCTGATTTGTGTCCTGGGCCTTGGCGTAGAGAGGTGCTGGCTTTTCTTTCTTCCCTAATCGACGACGTCGTTGAGCGGGGGTAAGGTTCGTGGAAGAACGCTTATCTTTGTTGTGTCTTGCCGCTCGCTCGCTGCCCTGGCCCTTGACGCTGGGCTTGAGTTTCCTGCGTCCTGTTCTGTTGACGTTGGTGGTAAGTGGCCCGACTCGATATTCACTCTTCTCAAGTGTGACTTTCGGCTGAGTCCGGAGTCACGTCGCCGAGCGCGGAGTCCCGCGGCGATATGCCACAATCTCCCGCGACAAAGAAATAGCAGCATTATGCCAATGAGAAAGGCATGCAAGGAGAACCCGGCCATGAATAAGGTTTGCTGTTTCCTTTTGTCCCGTTGATGCGTTCCGATTTCGGCGATGCGTTGTTCTACCTCGAGCAGCGACTCGTCTGTTTCGTGGCCTCTCCATTTGGTCCGTGATTTCGTGATATTTTCCTCCATCGGTGTCGACGGGTCGTTTTCCGCAGTTAATGTTACGGTTGGCGCCACTATTGATATGTCCAGCGATATTTCCGGGGAATAAAAATATTGTTCTTGGCTGTCATAAGCGCGATCTCCCGTGAGCGCGGTCGTTCGAGTTCGCCCCATACAATTGGCGCTCAGATGCAGCACGCCCGCCCCTTCGATCGGCACAGTGACGTCAGCCAGGACGGGACATAGTATGTGGACCGTCTCTCGCTCCGATACCGAGAACAGCCACCCGCCCTGCGTTGGTAAGTGTGTCCAGAACGTGTCATGCAGCGGCCGAATTTTTACATCGCATCGCCGGTAGGCTTGTACGGTGGGATGTATTAATAAAGAGATTTCGCACTGCCGTGCTGTGGAAACTTCCAGCAGTGGGGTTTCCATGGAACAGATGTATCGGTGTTCCACGGTCCCGCAAGTTCCCATATAAATCGCGTCGGCGAGAAAATAGGTGCGTCGATCAGACGATACGATAATGTAGGGGGTGGAAGGTACCACGTACGCCGATCCGCTCTGGATGTTTCCGGTTTGCGGAACCGGCCATGCGTGCATGCGGTATAAATTGTAGATTGCTCGCTCCAGTAGGGGGATGTGAACGACGATGATTACTCGTCCCTTATGGTACACTACGTCTGTCCTTGCCACGCGTGATAACGACTCCCCGCGTATATACTCGGATGTAAGTGGAAATTCGAACTCTGGCAGTCGCGCATGTATTTCTTGCGCGACGGCCAATAGCTGCGGCGTGGTTAGCACGTTCGCTTTGTAACGTCCGTCCCTGGCTGCTGCTATCACCCGTAAATATTTTTCGCACGTCTCGATGTATCGATTAATTTTGATTTCCACTCGGTAAGCGAGATTCTGCAATTCGTTGTTATAAATTATTAGGGTGGTCTCGTTGATTACTTTCTTTAATGTGTCTCTGAGTCCATGTACCCGGTTATACAATTTATTCACTGCTTTCATTTCGGCTATGTGTTCTTCGTGTAGATTCTGCAGCTTGGATCTCGTGATGTGGCTTTGTTTTGTTATGAGTTGCGTAAGGTTCGCCTGGTCCGCGAATAGTCGGTCGATCTGTCCCGTCAGATATTCGGCATCTTCTTCGTTCAGCGTGCCGAACAATGATTTGCTAAGCGAACCAATAAATCCGAGGGGGACGGACCTCTTTTTCATTGAACGTAGCCGCAAGTATTTGACCGGCTCGCGTAATGTAGAATCGTCCGCGATAGTGGCGAACTCGTTTATCAGCGTCTTCGCGCGCGTGACGCGTTCGTCGGCGTACTCGATTCGCAGTAGTTCGCGGCACTTTTCGCAGGGATTAATGCTGCAGCAGGCTGCTTGTACTGTAGCCAATTGCACCTGAACTTGAGGGAAGTCGTTCATGAATTTATCCGTTTCCATGAATACTGTGACCCTCCAGTCGACGTGTTGCAGACGAAGAGGTGAGACTCGTTCAAAATATATTCCTGGCTGATCTGGTATCGCGGTGACGTGATACGCATTCGTGTGGTCCAGCTTCCCCTCGGTCAGGACCAGGAGAGCGAAAAGGACGGCGAACTGTAGCATGGCGTCCTGCGCGCACTCCGCCGGGCTCCCAAGTGTTTCCTCTCCGTCTCTTTTCACTCCGGAAACGTGCTTCGCGCCTATAGTCTCTCTCTCTCACTCTTTTCACTCGCTCGCACCCGTCCCTATGCCTGTGAACATATCCGACTATAAGACCTACGCTTTTCCTCGGGATGACGCATCCCGTGGCACACACACTTTTGAGGCTCACACATACGCAACCTTAATTTTATCAACATGCTTCCTGAATCGCTTATTGTCTTTTGTTTCCAGAATAACGTTACTGTGATCGGAGATCTGTACAATTTTGTAGGGCCCGTGATATTGGCTATCAAATTTTCCTTTACGGGGTTCTTTGAGCACATAAACTTAGTCACCGATTTTTCCGGCGAAGGGGCGGATTTTCCTGTCGTAATACTTTTTGGTTGTTTCTTTCGCTTGATTTTGATTGTCCCCCGCCAGCGCTCGTATTTCGGAAAGTCGTTTAATTAATTCAATGGTGAAAGAATTATATGTGGATAGCTTATCTTCAGTGGGGAATTGACTCGGTAGCCGGGGCAGTCTCCCGAAAATCACCTCGTAGGGAGTAAAATTCGTGGCCTCGTGGACGCTCGTGTTATAGGATAACTCCGCATAGGGCAGCAGCCTATCCCAGTCATCGTATTGGTGAGCGTAACTCTTGATATATTCTGCCAGCATTATGTGACTCCGTTCGAGCGCCCCGTTTGTTTGCGGTCGGTAGCCAGAGGTGGTTAATTGCGTTATATGGAATATTTTTGCAATTTCCCTCAGCAAACTGCTCATGAAGGACGCGCCGCGATCCGTGAGGATGGCTCGAGGCGCCCCAAATTGGGCTACCAGCCGTCGAGCCATTGCCTCGGCAATTGTTGTCGCCTGTAAATCGGGTATCGGTTCGGCGAGGCAATACTTAGACAGATGATCCTGAATAGTAAGTATATGCCGGTTCCCGTGCGGAGTCGTTGGCAAAGGGCCTACGGTGTCAAGAGACACCTTATCGAAAACGTCCGCCGGCGTGTCTGTCAAGAGCATAGGCTCTCGCGTCTTGGCACGCACCAGCTTGCGCTCCTGGCAGCCCGTGCATTTCCGAATGAAGTTCTGTACTTCCTTTCGCAATGAGGGCCAGTAGTAGCGTTCTCGGATTTTCCGATAAGTTTTGGTTACTCCACGATGCCCGCCCATGAGGCTCTCATGGAATTCGCGTATTATTTCTGCCTGCGAGTCTACCGGGGGAATTTGTATTTTCCCGTAGCAAATTGTCACAGCTATACGGGTGCCATCGAACAATTCATGCAGCAGCTCGACGAACTTCGTTCGGGGCAGCGCGTCGGTATAATCTCCCGCGCGTGAAATTTGAAACGCTTCGACGCCGGCCCTTTCAAGGACCCTCTTGAGTCCCCTCAGGCCCGCATCTATGGCCATTGCTTCGGTTGCATCGAAATAACGCGTTTTCACGACGACGCTGTAGATGTTTTTTCCGCGATACGGCGTTACGGCTATTTGCCCGGGCTTTAGGCGGCTTCGCTTGATTTCCTCCGCGTTTATCCTTCCCAGGTCGCATAACAATTTTCCGATCGGGGTGGACAAATCGCCGTCCGCTGAAATAAAGTGGACAAGGTTGTCCGTCTTGTACGTGAGACATTCTCGCGTACCCATGACCGGGTGCTCTACTCCCGACTCGGCCTTCGGTTTAGCTTCGGCCTCGTCGGTTGTCTCATCCGAGGTTTCCGTGGACGCCACCAAGTATGAATTTTCGGGGCAATTAATTTGGTTACTTGAATTAATGGAAATTGGCTGTGGTAGGGGCGCGCGGGGCATATGTATTCGTGGGCGATAAGGCGTCGAGCGCGCAACGGGGTCCGTATCGGCCGTCGGAAGCGACCAGCGGATCGAGCGTCGCGCGGCGCGAGGCGGTAAGGGGGGCCCGGGCCGAGTCTTATCGGAAGCGCGCTCGGATTGCGAGCTATGGCCGCTGGCACACGTACGTGTGGCCAGCTCCCTTTTGCCTGGTTTTAAGGCCTCCCCTTTCGCACCCGCCGGCTTCTCGTCCTCGTCGTCCGCCTCGGTTCCATCCGTGACGGTGGCTTCCGTCTCTGTCTTACTTACGCGCTTCGGTGATACGGTCTTCGCGACTTTATCTTTTGTCGCTCTTTGGGTTCTCTTCCTCCGTCACGGGCTGTCGCCACGGCTGACGGGTTCTGAGGTTTCTCGTTCCGTGGTTGTTGGTATTATTTCTTTAGGGCTCGTCCGCTGGGGGTACCACCTTGGCTCCTACCGTGCTTACCCGTCTCAGGAGGACCTCCTCTGTTGCCGGAACCTCCTTTTTACTCAACTCCGCCAATCTACGCACGAGCTCCGCGTCCCCATGTAGATCGTCGAACGGGTCTAAGACCTGTAGGGCCTGTTTTTGGCATTCTCCTCCAATTCCTCCCCCTCCGATAAATAATCGGGCCATTCGAGAAACGGTTTCTCGGATTCCGGGGGCCTACGGGAACGCAGGTTCCTTGGTGTCTGGAAACGCTTTTCCAGTTGGCGCAAGGATTCGTCAAATTTTTGAACCGATTCTCTTATCGACTTCGGTATTGATTGCGAATCCGAGGTTGCCGCGTCGGGAGTCATTTCCTCGAACACGCTATCGTCCGAGTCGTCGCTTGGCGGGCTCACGGCGATCGCGACGGCATCGGGTTTCCCCTCTGTAGCCGCGGTCTGCGATGCCTGATGACGTATCTGAGCCTGAGGGAGCCGCTTTGGGCGGCGACCTTTGCTGGGGCCTTGGGTCGCTTTGACGGGTAGAAGCGGGGCCGGCAACATACTCCGATGAATTCGTTTGTTTCGGTGGGCCCGAATCTTCTAAGCTGTGTTCAGCTGTGGTTGAGGCGGCGGTGTACCGCGTCCACCACTTGCCTTAAACCTCGTACGCATTGCGGGAGGGCCGGAAGTTTCCGAGCTTGAGCCCTCCGCTTCAGGCACCGTGGGTACCGACGGTGTAGTGCGCAGGCGAGCACGTGTGCGTGTGGCCACCGTTCCTTGCGTCAGCACGGCTGCCGCTGGGGTAACCCGGGTCGGGCGTGTTTTCGTCGATTGTTCCCCTGCGCATTATAGGCAAAACCAACCGTACGACCGGCTCCTCCGACTCGGAGTCGCTCGTTGTCGATTTGTCTGGATTCACGGGGTCACGAGAGAGGGGCGTCGGCAACCACGTTATCACGGCCTGGCTTGTAGGCGAACTCGTATCGTATTTTTGTAATCGCATTTTCCATCGATTGAGCCTCTTGCCTGGATCGAGCTGAGTTCGAATCCATTTGAGAGGCTCGTGATCGCTCACGAGCTTGAAATTCTTGCCATAGAGGTAGGTAGAAAAATGCTCTATGGACTCGATTATTGCGAGGCACTCTTGCTCGGTAGTCCCCGTAGTTTCTTTCCGCTTTCGTGAATATTCTCGAGTGATAGGCTACTGGGAGCTCGTTACCGTCGTGTTCCTGCGCGAGCACAGAACCGAGGGCATATTCCGAGGCATCCGTGGTAGAGAATGAAGCGCTTTGAAAGATCCGGGTATTGCAATATCGGTTCCTTACAAAGGGGCTTTCCGTAATTTGCGGAAACTACGTTTTTCCTCGGGTCCCCAGTGAAATGATTGTCCCCTTTTTAAACAAATCTGAGAGCGGTCGCGCTCGATCGGAAAAGTTCGGGATAAATCGTTTGTAGTAGCCGGCGAGCCCGAGGAATTGTCGCACATTCTTTTGAGTTTTCGGTTCGGGGAAGCGCTTTACGGCTTCGAGTTTCTTGGGGTCCATACGTAGGCTGTCCTGGCTCACGATATGGCCCAGATACGCTACCTCTCTGCGCAGGACTCGCACTTATCGGGCTCCAAGTACAAGTCTGCTTCCTCGAGCCGCTGCATCAGCCGTCGGACTTTCTTCTGATGTTCCTCCAGGGTTTCCGCAAATACGACGATGTCGTCGAGATATACGAATAATGCAGTGCCCTGGGAGTCCGATCAGAACGCGGTCCATCAGACGCTGGAACGTCGCGGGAGCATTTTTCAACCCTTCTGGCATACGAGCGTATTCGTAGTGACCGTTGAGTGTAGAAAATGCTGTTTTCGCGCCGTCCTGCGGGTCCATGGGTATTTGTTGGAACCCACTGGCCAAGTCGAAGGTGGTGAAGTAATTCGCCTTTCCCAATTGTTCCAATATTTCAATCATGTTGGGCAGGGGATAGGCGTCGGAAACAGTTTTTTCGTTTAGTTTCCGGAAGTCGATAACCATTCGCATTCGGGGGTTTTCCCTGCGAATCGGCCTTTTTCGGTACAATCCAAACCGGCGAATTATACGGGGACCGATAGTGGACTATGGCTCCGTCCGAAAGCTTCTTTTGTACCTGGCGCTCCAGTTCGTTCCTGTAAATTACGGAAACCGTACTGTTTGGTATTTACCGGGAGATCGTCGACCGTCGGAATTTTATGATGCACGAGATTTGTGCATCCTGATCTATCGCCGGGCAGTTTGTATCTATCGGGAAATTCCTCTATGAGCCGGCGGAAATGGGCCTTCTCCTCGTCGTTAAGACGGTCGAGTCGGAGCGCTGCCAGTATGGCTGCCACGCGATTCTCGGGAGGGGCCACAGTGTCGCTCCCCGAGTCTATCTCCTCGGTGTAACTTAAATAACCCTCATCGCTGCAGTATTCGTACGGTGGAATTTCTTGGGGCTCTAGCTCGATTTCCACGTCCTCGAATCGCGTGTTAATCGCGAGGACGTGGCAAACGCACTTTTCCTGTGCTACGATCGCGTTTCCTAAATACACGCCCGATCTGGTCTGGATCTGCGGGAGATAGCCCTTCGTTCAAATCTGCATTAGATATCGGGACGCGAATTTGCTCGCGCATTCGCACGCGCAATTTGTATTTCGCGGGCGAGGTTTTCGCGAGTAGAACCGGCGTTGGCATTTGCGCGGGTTCTGGAGATACTGGCAAAACGTGCTTCGGTCGGATTGGTTCGTCCATTGTGCCCATGGTATTGTGGTGGAAAGAGATCTCCGCATGTTCTGCGAAAAAGTAGGGTTTTCCGATCAACCCGTCGCTTTTCAACGGCAATTCCCGCAAGACGTAAAATTTCGTCGGCCTGTCTGAAAAATGGAGAGACACGGACCCGAGTGTCGGTGTCTCGGAGTCCCCAAAACCCTTCACCCAGATTGTGTCGGTCATATCAATAAATAAGTTTTCGTCAAGGGCTCTCAATTTAATGAGACTTGCGGAGGATCCGGTGTCAGGAAAAATTGGCCTTTTTCCCGCCGCAATTCCGGCGCTTTCATTTCGACTACTGGTTGTTCTTCGGAGGCTGGGGTCCAGAGGACGAGCCGCCGTTTTCCAGGAATCGGACAGACGACTGGTGGTCTCCCGACGGGTCACACGGTCCGCGATTACCTGCTCCGTATGTCGGCTCGCCGGCGAGTTTGGTCGACGAGCCTCCGGCGAGTTTAAAGGCCCGCGGAATTGAGGCGCCGCTGGCGGCGTGAACTGCCTCCACGGGCAACATGGGCAGCACAAACAACGCCTGCTCGCGGTGCAGCAAATCTCGCGGCCACACCCGTGTCGCGGGCCGCTGGAATCTGGCCCTGCGCTCCAAGGACAGCACGGGCAGCATTGGCAGCGCCTGTCTGCGGTGCAGCAGTTCCTGCGTCCGCACCCTCGTCGGAGCTGTTCACGGCTGGGCCGCCCATCCCTGAAGTCGCTTGGCCGTTTTAATATACCGGGCGGTCGATCCCCCGTTCGCTCCTGACTCCCAGGGCGCGACCAGCTGCGGTCGGCGGACGGCGACCAGCTGCGATTTGATGAGGCCGGAAAATTTCTGCTCGCGTTTGGCGACGGGGATCGCGAGACGCTGGGGGTGAAAAGGACCTGAGCTGTGTTATCCTAGCGTGATCGCGTATTTTACTCGCGAATCATGAAGCGCGAGGTTTTCCGCGATTTTGAACGCGGATTCGAGAGTCTCAGGTTCGCGCAGCGCCACAGCGGCGCTTATGTTTGTTGGCAATCCGTCGATGAACGAGCTGAGCGCGATTGATGGAGAGGGTCGTGATTCAATGCCGGAGGTTCCGTGTTGAATTTGACTCCTAACGCTGTTCTTCCCCCGCTCAGCAAAATTCTGATTTGATCATAGAACTGACCTACCGTTTGGTCTCTCTTCATTCGAATCGTATTCAGCGCGCGGGAATAATAATCATAGGTCTTACCGCGGGCGAGGCGCTCTTTTAGCAGCTGAATGAGCTGCCTCACGGTTTTGGATAGTTTCCCCGTAAACGCAGTTAAGCGCATCTCCGCGGAGGCGGGATATTACCGCGCTGACAAATTGTGGCTCCGCGGTCGCCGGGATGAATGCGGACGTATTTTGTACGTCCTGCAAGAAGTCGCGCAGGGGCATATTTTCCCGTCGAACGTGGGAATATTCGCGAAGTTATTCTGGATGGCCAAGCTCTCGACATCGTCGTAACGTTGGCCAGGATCTCGGCCGACGTCGTTTCGTTGCCTGCTTGAGCCATGGCTGTTGTTGTTGTCAAATAAACCTGCGCTAGCCTGCCTACCGGTCAACAGCGGCCGTACTAAGCGGAGAGCTCTCAGAGGCTCCCGATAATTCCGCCAGCTTCGAGGGGCAAATCCAATACCACGTGGAACAGGATCGTTCCGTGGATGAGAACCGTTCCTAGCGTATAGACCTCAGTACCGTCCGCGAGGGGGATAATTGCCGTGTTACCGAAATCTATTTCGGAATCCAACGCGAGCGCACTTAGTCTCACGATATTAACCCCAGCGGAAAGGTCAACCAAGAAGTCTGCGGCGCCCCCCAATAACAGCGGATCGGCTAGGTTTCCAAACCGTCACAGATGTACTCTCTTTGAACCATCGGAATTCTTATATATATATATAAAAAAAAAATAATAATAATGATGATAATAATTTAAAACTCAACTAGTAACCGGAAAATTTGATTGCCAATATTAACAATATATATATATAATAGGGGGCTTCGCCCACCCCCCGCGCTTCGCGCGCTCCCACCCCTCAGCGCCTTAAACCTATCTAACCTAACACCAGATTAACTTAACCCTACCTAACTTAACCCTACCTAGCTCTTAACTCTACCTAACTTAACCTATCTAACTGAGCCCTACTTAACTAAACACTACTTAACTTAACCAACTTAATTTAATTCGACCTAACTCGGGACCTCCATCCCTCAGAACCTCTATCCCTCGGGACGTCCCTCCCATCCCTCAGAATCAATATCCCTCGGGTCCCCCCCATCTCTCAAAACCCCTATCCCTTGGGACTCCCATACTTGAAATACATATCCCTCGGGACCTCATCCCTCAGAACCCCTATCCCTCGGGACATCCCTCCCATCCCTCAGAATCCATATCCCTCGGGACCCCTCATCTCTCAAAACCCCTATCCCTCGAGACTCCGAAACTTGAAATATATATCCCTCGGGACCCCCATACTCGGAACCCGTATCCCTCGGGAACCCCGTTACGCGGAAGGGTTAAGTTAGGTACGGTTAACTTGTCCCTCGGGATCTCCCATCTCTCGGGAACCTCCATACTCGGGAACTCCCATACTCGAACCCCTATGCCTCGGGAACTCCCATACTCCAACCCCTATGCCTCGGGGTCTCTCGTACTCGGAACTCCTTTCTCTCGGGAACCCCTGTATTCGGAACCCCTATCCCTCGGGAACCCTCATGGGCTTAGAAAAATTCTACCTACAGTGTGTCATTTGACTCCGGCCTTCACGAAAAACTCGTTGGAAATTCCATGGCCTACTTGATACCACTCTTCAAAAATTCCATGACCAACTTGATACCACTCGCCCAAAATTGTCATGGAATACTGGATGCAACTCGTCGAAAATTCCATGGCCAACTTGATACCACTCGCTGAAAATTCCATGGCCAACTTGATACCACTCGCTGAAAATTCCATGGCCAACTTGATACCACTCACTGGAAATTCCATGGCCTACTTGATACCACTCGCTGAAAAGTCCATATCCAACTTGGTACCACTCGCTGAAAATTCCATGGCCAACTTGATAG